>SJYC01022038.1:0-25839 GCA_006408675.1 Madoqua kirkii | reverse complement strand
TGAGATGGTTGGATGGCATCACCGACTCCATGGACATGGGTTTGGGTGGACTCTGGGAGTTGGTGATGGACAGGGAGGCCTGGTGTGCTGTGATTCATGGAGTAACAAAGAGTCGGACACGACTGAACTGAACTAGTCCTCTGAATCCTTCTTCAAAGCACTGTTTCCCCCTCTCCTTGTCTTTTTTGTTCACAGCAGTATCTCCAGCACCTCAAACAATTTCCCAATATCTATCAGATGGCAAACATCCACTAATATTTGTTGATGGTTGAGTAATCGACTATTATTACTCTATTAGACCTGTTCCCTCCTCAGCAGTCTGATGGCAATACTTGACAACCCACAGAATTTTGAAGCTAAGGCACTGAGTTGGACCATACTGCTGGGGGCTTGAGCATGTATATTTCAGGACAGTCTCCAAATTGAGCCCAAAGAGCAATGAATAGTTTCAGCTCCCCAAACCCCATTGCCTTTGAGATCTTTCCAGCAATACCAGGGGAGGCTAAACCCCCTCGATCATGGTGAATTTAGGACTCCTCAGGTGGCCCAGCAGTTGAGAATATTTCTGCCGGTGCAGGGGACATGGGTTTCACCCCTGGTTTGGGAAGATTCCACGTGCCATGCTGCAACGAAGCTTGTGCTTAATTGCTTTACAACATAATATAATTTTCATGTATACAACATTATATTTCTACTTCTGTAACCATTACAGCATGCTCAACACCAAAAATTTAGTTTCCATTCATCATCACACACGTGGTGCCCTATACTCATTTTATCTTCTAGCCACCTCTTCCTCTCTGGTAACTACTACAGGTGACCCTTGCACAATGTCAGGGTTGGGGTGTCAACCCTCCACCAGTCAAAAATCCACATATAACCTGACAGTCAGTCTTCCTTATAGAGGATTCCACACCCAGAGATTCAGCCAACAGAGGACTGTGTAGTGCTGTGGTATATGTTTAATTTTAAAAATTTAGGAATACATGGACCCACGCAATTCAAACTCGTGTTGTTCAAGGGTCAACTGTACTGTTTTCCGTATCTGTGTGTTTGTTTCTGGTCGGTTTGTCATTGATTTTTGTTTTGTTTTATATTCCATCTATGAGGGAAATCATATAGTATTTGTTTTTTTAAACCTGATTTTTCTCTCAGTGTAATACCCTCAAGATCTATCCATGTTGTTACAAATGTCAAGATTTCATCTTTTTGAAAGGCTGAATGATATATCATTGTACTTATATTAATGTATATAATGTATATATGTGTGTGTGTATATATATATATGTATATGTATATATAATGTCCATATATATAAACGGGCTTCCATGGGGGCTCAGACTGGAAAGAATCTGCCTGCAATGCAGGTCACCTGGGTTATATCCCTGGGTCAGGAAGATCCCCTGTAGTAGGAAACGGCAACCTACTCCAGTATTCTTGCCTGGATAATCCCATAGGAAGAGGAGCCTAGTGGGCTGCAGTCCATTGGGTCACAAAGAGTCAGACATGACTGAGCATGCATGCAATGCAACTCAAAAGTTTTCTTTATCCATTCTTTATAATAGAATAAAGAATTTTCTTTATCTATTCATTCCCTGATGGGCACTTAGGTTGTTCCCATATCTTGGCTAACATAAACAATACTAAGATGAACGCTGGAGTGCATATATCTTTTCAAAGTAGTGTTTTCGTATGTTTTGGATAAATACCCAGAAATGGGTTCTGGGAAAGTGAGATAAGTGAATCATGGTAGTTCTTAACTTTTTGAGAAATATACACACTGTTTTCCACTGCAGCTACACCGATTTACATTCCAACCCTGTAGGAGGGTTCTGGTTCCTCCACGTACTTGCCAACACTTGTGACTTCTTGCCTTTTTGATAATAATCATTCTATTTTGATAAGAACATTTTCATGGGTGTGAGATAGTATCTCACTGTGGTTTTGATTTGCATTTCCCTAGTGATGAGTGATGCTGAACATCTTTTCATGTGCCCGTTGGCCAGCTGTATGTCTTTGAAGAGATAAATGCCTATTCAGATAAATAAATCTGTCCATTCGGATCCTCTGTGCATTTTTTAATTGGTTTTGTTAAGTTGTATGAGTTGCTGAGTTGTATAATTCTTTATATTTTGGATATTAACACTGTACTGAACGTATCATTTACAAATATCTTCTCCCATTCGTCAGATTACCTTTCTTTTTTTCCCTTGGCTGCGTTTCACGTTTTTTCTTTGTCATCGACTTTTGACTGTCTGTCTTGAAGATGGTCTTTTTGCACTGAAGCAATTAGGTGTTCTCTTAGTTTCACAGACTTGTGTATCCAGTTCCTTGTCAGGTTCAGGAAGTCTCAGATGTTATTTCTTTAAGTAAACTGTCTCCTCTCTTCTCCCTCTCTTCTTCTCCTTTTGGGATAACTGTTACCCTAATGTTGCCATTCCTAAAAGATTTAGTTAACTCTCATAAACTTTCCTCATTTTTTTTTTAGATCTTAATTCTCATTACTCTTTTACCTGTACCACTTCTAGATTTCCATTTTCTAGCTTGCCAATTCTCTATTCCATATGATCTGCTTTATTGCCAATGCTTCCCAATGCATTGTCCATTTCATTAACTGAATTTTTCAGCTCCAGAATGATTGATTTCTGCTTGCTTCTCCCATAGAATTTCAATCTCTTTGGTAAGGTCCTCCTTCTGCTCATTACTTTTATTCCCGAGCTCATTGAACTGCCTTCTTAGTTTACTTGTAGCTCATTGGATTTCATGACAGCTGTTTTGAATTCTCTATCAGTTAGACCGTAATAGTCTGTGACATTTTTTAATTTCTGGAAAGTTTTCATTTACTTTTTATGTATTATGTGGTTCTTCATAGTGCTTGATGTTTCCTTTGTCAGCACATTTGAAGTAGCAATCATCTTTTTTCCTTAAAGATTTTTTTAAATGTGATTCCAATGATACAGCAGGTTAGAAATTAGAGGCTTCTCTCTTGCTTTCCAATGAGTGGCACTATAGTAAGTTTTCGGTTTCTTAAACCGGAATTGCCTCTGCTGCGAGTCTGCACTATGTCACAGGTGGAGCCCACCACGCTCCTGAACAATGCTGTGTCTTGGCCTCACCTCCTGGGGCACAGAGATGGCAGGCACTTCCGCGGCAGCTACGATCTCCTGGATGTCGCTCTCTGCTGCTTCCGGGACGAGCAGGAGCTGGCATCAGGGCACCTCTGCCATCTGCGGTACTGTTGGGTTGGTGGGAGCCGCTGCTATGGGTGGTGGGGGAAGGACCAGCACTGTGGATGCCTCTGTGGCTGGAGGGCAGGGGTCCCCGGCTCCTCTGTCACTGATACCCACTGGCCTGTGTCTGTGGGCACTGTGGCAGCAGGAGCCCCAGGGCGTATGGCCATCTCTTCGGCTGCTACCAGGTTCTTCAGGGCTGCAGGCTCAACCAGAGTGGCTGGGGCCAGGACTGTGGGCACACCTGTGCTGTGGTCCAGGTTCCAACTCGTCTTTGTGTTCCAGCCCACCTACCTTTAGATATACCGATATATGGATTTTCTGGCATCCTGAATGTGCTGGGCAGAGCTGCTCTGTTGCAGCTGTGGATGTTTAACTGGTTGTTGATCGAGAGGGAGAGACAAAGGATGCATCTCAATCCACCATGATGCTGATATCAATACCATTATCTTTTTTTGGTCTGTTTTTGGCCACACCTTGCAGCATGTAGAACTCCCCTGACCAGGGGACCAGGAATTGAACCGGTGCCCCCACAGTGGAAGTGGGAAGTCTTACCACTGGACCACCAGGGAAGTCCAATACCATTGTCTTTTTAATCAATATTCTATGATTTGAAAGCCCATGACTAGCTGCCAAAGTCTGAGCTGGGTTTCTTTTTAAAAAATATTTTATTTATCTATTTGGCTGCATTGGGTCTTAGCTGTGACATGTGGGATCTTCACTGCAACACTTGAGCTTCTCTCTAGGTGGTACTGGCTCCAGAGCACAGGGCCTTAGTAGTTGCTCCGCAGCATGTGGGATCTTAGTTCCCTCACCAGGGATTGAACTCATGTCCCCTGCACTGAAGGATGGATTCTTAGCTGCAGGACCATCAAGGAAGTCCTGGAGCTGAAGTTTTGATCTACTACTTTGCTTTGGGAATAACACTGTTGTAGGCAGGGGATTCCTCCTATATTGTTCTCTATGTGTGAAGAGAGATAGCAAGAGAATTAAATAGTATTATATCCCCAAATGAATCAGGAGTCAGAGAGGTGGTTGTGTAGGTGTTAGCATCTGTGCAGCGAGATGGGGTATCAGAATAGGTTTCTCATCTAGATGCATAAATTTTGTGAAACAGTGTAATAGTTTCTCTGTCATTTCTTAATTTGATGCATTCAAAACTTCCCAAGAAGTCTTTGCTTTAAATTCATATAACAAATATTATCGAAATTATAAGATGCTTGGGATCTTAAGTGGCCTTTATGGGAGTGGAGAGAGAAGCCAGTTAATCCAAGACAAACAGGTTGTTTGCAGAAATAGGAGCCTTCACCCTGTGCTATAATGCAGAGATGAAGGAACTCTCCTTACCCAAATTGGCTGGGAAGAGTGATGTCACTGAATGAGAAAGCAAAGGGCCTTCCAAGAAGATAGGGTAGGTAGGGAGAGAGGTAAAGGGACTGCCAGTGACAGCAAAGGCACGCACGTGTGAGAATCTGAAAAGTCCAGCAGCGGGAATCTGATGGCAATTTATGAGCAGTGTCGGGAATAGAGTATGAGACAGTTGGATGGCACCACACACTCAATGGACACGAGTTTGAAGGACAGGGAAGCCTGGCATGCTGCAGTCCATGGGGTCTCAGAGAGTCCAACACGACTGAACGACTTGAACAACAAATCAGAGAACTTCCTGATTAGAGGGCAGCGCCTGCTCTTCACTGCCTCTGAGACAGAAGCTCTCTACTGCTCTCGTGCTGAGTTCTTGGTTCTCGCCATGAACTTAGAATGAGTGAGGGAGTTTTTGATCTTCCTATCTACTTGAGGGTAATATGTCAGTTACATGATCTGGAGCCATCAGAAAATCATTGAGTAATTAATAAGGTTCCTGCTCTGATGTGTTAAAGCTCAGGAAATTTTGCCTGATCTAAACTTGGCTGGGAAATAGTTGTCTCCCAAGAATCCTGACCCTCCCTACAGGCTCTCTCCTTCCTTTCACCCAAAGACCCCCTCTTCTCTTCCCAAGCAACCTAGGGAATACTGCCAATTCCCAGAAGTTTGAAACATCTAGAAGGGCTCTGGTGGGCTGCCAGCATTCTCTGGGCATTGGAAACCCTAGAAGTGAAGAGGTGACACAGAGAGAGGCTTTCTAGACACTTAACACAAGCTTCTTGGGACCACTATGCACCCTCTGGCGGTTTCCTAGACTGTGACCATCCAGAATTGTCAGGTGGGGTCCAGTCTCACCCAGATACCCTAGCAGAGCTCGGTGAACATCTTTGATGTCCACCCACCAAGCAAAACCAGACAGTCTGCTCTGAACCTGAGCCTCCATCTTCAAAGGTCATTCTAGAAGAAACTGTTCCTGACCTTCCTGTTCACTCGGAACACGCAAGTCAGATCTAAGACTTGGTGGCAGTTAAAATATAACAGGGCACTCTTGCAGCCACCCCCACCGCCAAACTCTTCCTCATCCCAAGCCAGAGCTTTAGCTGCAGGCCCCTAGCCCACTGTACTGTCTGGGAAGATGACATTTTTCAGAGTGGTTCCTGCTGTTTGAGGTTTCTGACATATGTCCTGGCTAGGAGGTCAATGCAATGATGCATATGTGCTTGCTAAGTCACTTCAGTCGTGTCTGACTCTTTGCAACCTCATGGACTATAGTCCACCAGGCTCTTCTGTCCATGGGATTCTCCAGGCAAGAATATTGGAGTGGGTTGCTATGCCCTCCTCCAGGGGATCTTCCCCACTCAGGGATCGAACCTGCATCTCTTATGTCTCCTGCATTGACAGGCGTGTTCTTTACCACTAATGCCACCTGGGAAACCCCCAAGGCTACTATGGAAAACTGTTAAAAATGTTCCATGTTCTTACCAGAGCCCAACCATGCAGGTTTTTGTTTGGGCAGTTTTGGTGAACACACACTTCATTCACTCCTGGCTTGGGGAAATAGAGATATTGGGTCCCACAGTGTCACGTTTGCCAGCCACTTCCCAACGAACTTTTGATGTCAAAGTCAGTGTTATTACCCTGGCGGGCATTGTACTTGGGTTTAGCGGGGCGGCCACCAGGAGAGGGGGTAAGCAAGAACTGGCAGAAATGCACCACTAGGGGGCAGTATAACCTCCACTCCCTCTTCTCCAGCCTGACAAGTCCATGTCCCAGAAGCCTGTGCGGCAGGAAGGACTGGGTGAGCATCTGTTGTGGCCGCAGTCCTAGACAACAGGTTGGGGACTGTTCCTTGGGGCAGCTTACAGAAGCCTCCCATCTGTACTCATCACTCCTGAAGTTGGTGGGTTACTCTCGGAGCTCGGAATTGGAAGGTGACAGCTGGGGTGAAGGGGTGGGGCTTGAGGGAATGGCCTCAAGGGAAAGCCTTCTCCACCTTCAAGACTGAGACCCTGATAATTCATTCCTGGAATTATGGGACCTCTGTGCATCCTCTGGCTGTTTCCTAGACTGTGACCATCCAGAACTGTCAGAGGGGCTCAATGGAGAAACGTTTCAGAGGAGTCCTTGTGAGGCAGCTAGTTGTTATTCCTGGTCTTACCGCAGCTGATTCCCTCCCTTTTCATGATTCCAGGAGTTAATCTAAGCCCAGCATGGAGAAGAGCTGAACTGATGAAAAGCGGTGACTCAGAGCCCATATCTGACTCCAAGTTCACGTGCCCTGTTTCTCTTACCTGTCAGACATGATCTCTGCCCTGCTGCTGAGAGGACATGGATCAGCATCTCCCTCAGCCTTTACGCTGCCGTGAAGTCTGAATCCAGTCCTGTTCCATAGGTGTAAAGTCGAGGCGCTGGGCAACATTGCTTCCATGCCCAGCTCCTCTGTTTTACCTGTTTGGTAACAGCAAAGCTTCAAGACTGTCCAAGCCTAGAAAGTTGAGAAGACAGTTAAAGGAGAGTTAAGTGGGGCCAGGTCAGGAGGCTAATTTGGGTTTACCATAGAGGAAGAGTGAGTGGGTCAGTGGTTTCTGGGGTGAGATCTCGGCATGCAGGGCAATGTTCAGGTTGATCCAGGCAGCTTGAGGGAGCAGGAGTTGGAGGTGGGTCACAGCATCAGGAGATCAGCTGGTCTGGCAGTGAGGCGGGAGAGAGGGAAGAAAAGTGACTGTTTCCCCAACCCACACTTTCTTTCTCCTGCTTGACCGGGGGCTCTCGTGGAATCCAGTAGTAAAGTAAGTCTGTCTCCTCTGACTCCTCACAGACAAGATGATCCACTCTCAGCCCTCCTCTCTGCTGAGCAAGGCCAGCAGCAGTGCTTGTCTGAGGTCGGCTGAAGTAGTTAAAGATATTACTGAATGCAGTAAATATTTCAGGAGGTTTGTTTCTTTTTTTATGCTCCATCTGGCAGCATGAGAGATCTTCCTTTCCCACCAAGGATCGAACCCACACCCTCTACATTGAAAGCACAAAGTCTTAACCACCAGAGAAATCTCTCAGAATTTTTGTTTATTTTCCTTTGCCTTCCATGCCCTTTCACTGTCCTCCTACAGGGGCAAAGTAAACCCAGCTTTGGGCTGACTACAAAGGAGCCTGATTTGGCCTCAAAGTCATTCCTTTCCCCTTCTATAGTTCCAGTGGATGGGTGCAGCTTCTGCTCTGAGGAGGACAGTGCAGGACACCATGTCCCACAACACCGCCTCCACCCACATCTAGGGAAGAACAGCAAGTGGCCACCCTTGAGTGGGGGCCAGGGGTTCAGGGAGCAGGAGCAGGCCCTGGGTGTAGGAAGCTGGGGGTGCTGCGAGTCTAGTTCTTGGGACTCATTTAGAGGCAGGGAGAAAAGAGAAGTTTGGAAAGCATGTCCTCATCTATCAGTAGCAGGGAGAGGTTCCCTAGCTGTCCCGGGACGATCTGTGACCCAAACTGAGATCCTGGGCTAAGAGATGTTTGAAAGGAGGTGTTTCAGTGGAAATTTGCCCATGAATAGTGTTTTCTCTGCGAGCAAGACAGAGATTTTATATTTTTATGAGACAGTGTTTTTCTTAGCCATTCTCCCCATCTCTCCCTGCCATGTGATGATTCAGGGTACAGGTCCCTCTAGAGCTAGGGCCCTGGGAGCTATTCTCCGGATTCTAGAGGAAAGGAAACAGCACAGTGGAGTGGATGGATAACAGCCCACTAAATCAGACAGGGGTGCGCCTTGCGACATCTGCAGAAAGATGCTGCGGCTCTCAGTGCTCCTGGGTCGGCGGTGAGCTGGAGTCAATTATTCCCAACCTACAAAGTTGTTCAGAGAATTCAAAAGATGAAGTGGGTTTCATGCCCAAAGACTGTTTGAGACGTCTTTGTGTTTGGCCTCTCCCCTTTGCCACTACCCAGGAGTGAGTCTATTAAGTCCTAACAAAGGCATCAGCTATAGCTCTGAGAGGTCCTGTCTCACCTGTACAGTCACAGGGCACAGAGACGTTCAGTAGCTGTTTGAGGGCACACAGCAGACAGGCACCACGCTTGGGCTCCTATCCCAGGTGTGCGGGGTCCTTTCCGGATGAAGATTACATGAGGGATCTCACTTGGGTAGATGGTGTGTGTGGCTCTGGGGATGAGCTTGTTCAGATAATCAGCCCCCACACTGCCTCCCTCCCCCAGAAGGGCGACCTGCCATCACTGCTGCCTGTCTTCTGTGCTGTGACTCCTAACCGCAAGGTGAAGGCCAGGAACTTGAAACCAGGCTGTACAGCAGAGGCCCCAGTCCCTGTGCCTCTCAGGTGAGCCACACTCATTGCGCCACCCAGTTCCTCATCCGGTGTCTCTGACTGTCTGATCCGGGCAAGGCATCACTCTAGCTGCTGAGAAGAAAGCAGCGCAACACACGAAGCTCTCGTGTTTGTGCACCTTCTGCTCTTGTGAGGGGAGAGAGAGAAAAGAGCCATAAGGAAGGAGAAGCTAGAGAAGGACACGGTGGGTTAAGTAAGTACTCTAGAGAAGATGCCAAATCGGGAAGGGGGCTGGGAAGTGTGGTGAGGGAGTTTGGGGTATGTGCATGTACACACGTGTATCCTTAGCTCTAACTTTCTAATCCCGCCACAGCCTTTCCAAGCCAGTAATCGAAGCATTTCTTCCTCTTTCTCCCCATCACTATGAGCGTTTGTCTCTCCATTGTAATCATTGTTGGTCTTTGTCCCCACTCAAAATGTTAACGAATAAAGCTGGAGGGAAGCAGGGATCACTTTCACCTCGTCGCCTGTTTTCCCAGGCTGTCCCATCCGTCTCAGAGAGGGATGCTCCACCGTCAGTCAGACTGTATCTGGGGAATCGGCTGAGCTGTGTCCGGGAGGGTTGTGGTACCTTAAGGGACCTGAGAAACTCACTCCCAGGTGCTCAGTGGCCCCAGCTTTGTTGTAGCTGAGTGGACATCACATGGATGTGGATATACACCCATTGTGTAGACCAACAGGCAGAAATACAGTCATGTGAAGGGGTACTGGGGAGAGAGATTTGATACCAGCATTAATTAGTATTTTATGATAGATCTAATAAAATGAAACGGGACATCTGCTTGGCCTGAGTTGTAAGTAGGTGGAAATAGACAGGATGTACTGTCTCCTGGGAACACTGGAGAGAGAGGATTCAAGTAGACTGACCTGAAATTTATGACTTTGCGATTCTAGTAGGGTGCCTGAGGGCAGGTGGTGGGGATAAAAGAGGCTGGGGCCTCCTTCTGGGACCTCTGCAGGCATGGGCCCCCGGATGTTCCGGTTGCTTCTGATGAGCGTGTTCACGGTGCTCTTCATGAATGAGAGTAAGCCTGGTGTGGGGATAGTTGGTGGGCAAATGGGCTGGCAGAGAGTGTTTGGGGAGGAGGAGAGGGACTTGGTGACTTGACTGGTGTGAAGTGGTGCAAGGAGAATATTTCTTCTTCTCTTCGCAGGAGACAGAGTCCTGAGTTTGAAAAAATGTATGGTGCAGTTCATTTTCGGTTCTTGGATAAATAACGCCGTGAAAGGAGGGGACGTGTTTGAGTTCTTTTCATAGTATCTCTCTACCCTCCCTGGCTACACTCCCCTTTCCCCACTGACTGTTCTAATGTCTTCTTTTAGTCCCCAGCCTTGGGTGAGAGGGGGAGGTCTTTAACTTCCTGAGGGGAGTGACGACCCCCTGACAGAAGCTGGGAGGGTGTCCCCATCCCTCCTGTGTGTGTTACACCACTCAAGGGTAAAGGTTTCCAGGTGGGGGTGGGCTTCTGAACAGAATCCCTGTCCCTAGAATTCTGCATCAAAGTCTTCCTCTCTTCCTCTAGGGTTTCGACTTTGCCATTCTTGTGACTATTTTAATGGACTGCAGTGTCTCAAGCCTAAGAAAGACTGTTGGAAGTTGAATATACTGATCACTAATAGGTGTTGTGCCACAGAACACTTTTACTTTTATAATTGTTTTACAGGTAAGCAGGAATAGAAAGAGACAAAAGATACGATCAGTGGTGGCCACGATCCCTGGACTCGACACGCGGAGGGAGACTGGGAACATTGCCAGATGGGAAAGTGGGATTCTCCGTACACAGACCTGGGATGGAGGGTGTCTAGAAGGCAGATGTCTTTTGCCTGGTCCTGTTGAGAGAGACACAGATGAGATGCAGACATAGCCTTGGGGAAAGTTTCCTGTGTTTAGGAGACTTTTGAGGTTCTGGGGAGACGTCATTGCTTGGAACATGGTGAGATCAAGCCAGGTGATCATATTTGCTTTTCTCTTCTCTTCTCTTTGGTTCTGCTGGTACAGAATGTGCCTGCAGTGCAGGAGACACGGCTTGACTCCTAGATCGGAAAGGTCTCCTAGAGAAGGAAATGGAAACCCACTCCAGTATTCTTGTCTGGAAAATCCCATGGACAGAGGAACCTGGGGGTCTACGGTTCATGGGGTTGCAAAGAGTCAGACAGGACTGAGGGACTAACTTTTTTTCTCTTCTCTTTAGGCAGACAGCTCTACCATTACTCAGTACTGTCTTGTAAGGCCGGTGAAGGAGTGCGCCTCCTACATCTTGACTTACTAAGAGAAACATAAATGATAACAGATGCAATGATGGAGGTCACCTCCCAGAGAAGTCAAACTTTGGACTAAAGGGAAGGGAAAGTATATATGGTCTTGAACCAGTTGTCTCAAGTAAAACGATTAACATTTTGAAACCATCCCTCCCAGTAATTTTTGCCCTTCCCTTACCCAGTGGGAATACCATCTTACATTTTCTTCTTGTTAAGAATGTTTTATTTCTTCACTTAAAAATATATCAAGAGCAGTCTGAAAAGTGCTTGCTTTCTTCTCACTGTATAACGTATAAGATGGAGTAAGCATCTTAGCTCTACTTTAGCAAACTGTCACATTGCTTTTAAATTTGAATCAGCTTCCAGAATTTTATCCTTTGTGCTGCCAGTGTATTGCAGCACCTCTGGGAGTTCCTTCAGTGTGCACTTTATCAACAGCATCACTTCCTCTGAGACTGGTTCATCCTTTATAACTGTTTTCCTCGGGTAAAGCTTTATGTTCGCTTCCACTAAGTTCTTGCTCTGGCACATCTAGAGCTTATTCTTGACTGGCAACAGGGTCAACATTCACCCACTCATCCTTATCTTCTAACTCCATTTCTATTCTATTCAACTTGTATAGTTTTTCACACAGTACAGTCTCTCACTGCTGTGCAAAACAAGGACTACCTGTAATTCTTGGTGCAAATTGGGGTACACCCAAATGCAAATCTGGGTGCAAATTTCACAGTAACATCCTTATCTGCGCTTATAGTCTCACTGAATAGCTTAACAGAATTCATGTTGACTTTGAAACAATGAAACCAGCCTTTATCAGCAGTAAATAGATGTCCTTGTAATTACCATTTTCCTTCAGCGCAGCAACTAACTTCAATACAAAAGGATTGGGGATTTGGTTTTGACTCCACTCCTCAATCCAAAGTAGAAGTAAATGCTCCACTTTAACCATAAGTGACTTTCTATTCCCAGTGCAAAGTAAACTAAAAGATGCTGAAGCAACTGTACCTTGTTTTTATATTCATCAGATTTTTAAAATATGGTTTGTACTGCAGCTTCATGTGGGCCTAAGTCTCATTCTATCTTGCTTTCCTGTGGCCATTTTCCAATCTTCTAATCCAGTCTAATTTCACTTCCAGTGCGCACTTTTCATTTCTTTGTTCTGTCATATTTGTTGACTAGTTCCCGCTTTTGATGATCGATTTTTGTAAAACACCGCATCAGTTTATCACTGGGAGACAAGGAGGAAACGCAACTACATACTTCACTATCTATGTGTAACTAATAGCTCTTCAGTGACCAATCGTTAAGACTTTGAAAGAAGTTATGTAACTGTTACTGTTCATGATGCATATCTTTGATTTGCATAATGATGTTTAAATAAAGGCTAGTACCAAAACTAATGCAATTGCTCACAGTTAATATTGTGACAGCTAAAAGTTCAGCCTCACTGGGGGACAGATGTTGTTTAACTACACTGTGAAAACTGATATTCATGCATGTTGAATTGGTGCAAAGGATTACCTATAGCTTATTATATAAATCTTTGAATTGTTTATAAATCCAACAGTGTTCTCTAAGAAAACCATCCTTCAATTTTATTCCTCCATTGCATGCTTCTGGCAATTTTCTCCCAAGATCCAAGAATCTTTTTCCAACATCCAAGAATATTAATTCTTTGAAATGAATCTTTTCAGCTAGAATCTAGATAAAATAAACAAAAGAGGGAAAAAGAGCAATCTTGCTTGGAAATGTTGAATTCATTCTTGCCAGCTTATTTCCTCTTTAACTCCCCCCATTACTGCAAAGGATCTTGCAGAAAAGAGGCTGTTGAATTAAAAGTTAACTTATCTTGGTATAAGATTCTCATTCAGCTCTTCTAGGTCACATACCTACAGTCAACCATACATTATGGTTTTTACATTATCTCCTTGTCAGAGAACTGGAGACCCATCGGCATGCCTCTGGATTCACCTCCACATTGGTCCTGTCTTTCTTATCTTCTCACATTTTCTCAGAAGCCAGACCCCACCTCCGTATTCCAGTACATCTACCATGGCAGCTCTGTCTTTCCTCTCATAGTGCATACATTAACAGGAAAGTGCACATAGCCCCCTCCCTCAAAGTCAAGGCTGCCTGCTGGTTGGATTTCTTAACTACCTGACTCTCCAGGCAATCTTTACTTGCCCTTAGGTTTGGTGCTAAATGCGGAGTTCTAAATTTCTGGAAAAAAGGAGCAAAGTATTTTTCTGAAGGAGCTTCTGAGAGAAGATCAGGAGAAAGCAGAGGGAATAACACTAAGGACAAGAAATCACAAGAGATTGTGGGAATATTTGGGAGGAGAGTAGAAGAGATATTGGGTGAGGGCTAGAAAGAGCTGGTATTCAACAGGGGCTCGGGAAAGTCAGTGAGAAATTAGAAAACACTAACTTCCATGAAAGGACTAGTCAATATACTGCACTCATGCACCAGCCATCATTTTTGGGAAAAAGTACCAACCACAGCTACTCCTGACCGTGTAGCACCGGGTCACTACATTTCTAATCATGTTATCCAATTTTCACGTTCAAGGCCAAGTATATCCAGATGGGCACTTAGCTGAATGGTAGTCAGTTACCCTACCTCCTGGCATGTGAGCAATCCTTGACCACCCAATCCTCAAAAACATTTAAATACTACCTTGCATTCAGTGTGCTCATGGATAGAGGACTGGGGTATTTTTTGGCTCTTAGCACAGCCCCTCAACAGAAAATGTCAAAGAGAGATAAGAGTTTCAGATCTTCACTGTAGTTTTCCTTACAAAACAATTACAAAATGAAAATAATTAATTCCCAAGTTATCATTCACTCACCTTTGGTGAAAAAATTCCTTTTATCATATTAACCTTTCTCTGCGCTAAAATGTACACATGTTACTATTTAATTTTTTAGCTATGTATTTACATACACATATATATTAGTCTAGATACTGTAGTATTCCTCCTGATATGCAGGTCTACGATTAGTTATTAGTTTCTACCACATTTTATTTGCCCAAATAAACAATTTTAATACAGAAATTAATTTTAAAATATTTCCAAGTTATGTGTGGTGGAATTTCCCCCAAATTGTATCATGTTATAATGAATATTATACTTTAACATCTTGCAAAGTAGAAAATGTGGTAGAGCCTTCCATTCAGGGTCCTTAATTGGTTCGTGTAGAATGGAATATGCAGGTCTACGATTAGTTATTAGTTTCTACCACATTTTATTTGCCCAAATAAACAATTTTAATACAGAAATTAATTTTAAAATATTTCCAAGTTATGTGTGGTGGAATTTCCCCCAAATTGTATCATGTTATAATGAATATTATACTTTAACATCTTGCAAAGTAGAAAATGTGGTAGAGCCTTCCATTCAGGGTCCTTTAATTGGTTCGTGTAGAATGGAGATAGTAGCAGCAGGTTCCAAATATGAAATGATTCACGGGGGACTCACTGTGATGTGTGATTAGTTTCTAGAATGGTCCAAGAGGCAGCTTCACATTAAAGTCGAGGTGCAGCGAGAGGACAGTAGCTGGCGCACGGAGGGCAGCAGGCACACGCTGGGTGACAAATGGAGATGGGCGCCAGGGCCATAGCAAGGCGGAAGCGAGGAAGCGCCCTGGCGCCGCCCCTCGAGCTTCCTCATCGCATCTGCATCCGGGAGACTCCAGGTTCAGTCCTATCTCCTTCCTGTCTTGAGTTTCCATGAGGTTCTGACTCCACACTGCCCCATGTTACAGCCTCCATCACCCCCTAATTTTGGAGGTCCAGTTGTGGTGCCGCTTCACTCCTTACACTCTACAGAAACAAATGGGAAGCAGAGGGAACAGGGAGGGAGGCCAGGCCCTGAGCAGGTGCAGTTACTCTAGACTCAGGTCCAGGGTTCTCTTCCAGCCAGTGGCGCCTTGGTGGGTGATGAACCTCAGCTGGCAAAATGGATCGAATAAGATAAACCAATTGTATGGGACGTTCAAGCTGAAGGGTTTAGTAATATTCGGAGAAACAGGGTTTCTACATAAGAGACAAAAACAAAGTCACTGAAACCAAGTGGTGGTTTTGTTTTTTTTTTTTTTTAAGATAAAAAGAATTGACAAAGCTTTGTCCAGGCTCACCAAGAAGATAAGAAAGAAGGCCCAAATGAACAAGAACAGCAACAAAAAACCCCAAAGAGGTGAAATAATACTCGATGCCATAGAGATACAAGAGATCATAAGAACAGTTCAGTTCAGTCGCTCAGTCGTGTCCGACTCTTTGCGACCCCATGAATCGCAGCACGCCAGGCCTCCCTGTCCATCACCAACTCCTGGAGTTCACTCATTACATGCCAGCAAATTGGACAATCAAGAAAAAAATGAATACATTTCAGAAACATACAGCCTGCCATGATAGAATCAGGAGAAGGAGGCAATTTGAATAGTCAGATCACTAGAAGTGAAACTGAATTTATAATAATAATAATAATAAACCTGCAAGGAAATGAAAGTCCCAGGGGTAGGAGCCTTCAAAGGGGAAGTCTACTTACCCTTCTCAAACTAGTCCAGAAAAATCGAAGAGGAAGGGACACTGCCAAATTCATTTTATGAAACTACGATTATCCTGAAAGCAAAACTAGGCAAAGACACATCAAAAAGGAAAACAACAGTCCTATATATTTGATGACTGTAAATGCAAAAATTCTCAGCAAGGTATTTGCAGATCAAGTCCAACCATATATCAAAAGGGTCATATACTATGACCAAGTTGGATTTATTCCAGTCACAAGGATGATTCAACTTTCAGAAATCAATCAATGTGATACATGACATTAGTGAAAGGAAGGATAAAAATCATACGATCGTCTCAATAGATGCAGAAAAAGCGTCTGACAAAGTTCAGCATCCATTAAAGAGTAAAAAAATAATAGCAACTCCCATCAGAGTTAGTATAGGGCTTCGGGACACCAATTCAATCCCTGGTCCAGGAAGAGTCCACGTGCCGAAGAGCAACTAAGCCTGTGTGCCACAGCTGCTGAAGCTGACACGCCCTCAAGCCCATGCCGCACAGCAAGATAAGCCCGACCATAAGAAGCCAGCACACAGCAGCTAGACAGGAGCCCCTGCTCACAACTCGAGAGAGCCCACACACAGCAGCGAAGACCCAGGGAAGCTAGAAGTAAAGAGACCACTTCTAGAGTTGGTATAGAGGGAACACATCTCAGCATAATAAAGGCCACTTGTGACAGACTCACAGCCAATATCACAAGGGTGAAAAGCTGGGACTTCTAGCTGAATTCAGAAACAAGACAAGGATACCAGAAACAAGACAAGGATGCCCATTTTTGCCACTTCTTTTTAATGTAGCAGGGATAGTCCTAGCCAGAGAAATCAGACAAAAAGAAAACAAAAGAATAGGTACCCAAATGGGAAGTGAAGACTTAAAAGTGTCACTATTTGCAGACAACATGATGACTTCATATAAAGAATCCTAAAGTCTCCACCTGGAAATGATTAGAAGTAATACCTGAATTCAGCAGCACTGCAGGACACAAGATTAATAAATAGAAAACTGTTGCATTTCTATACATTAATAATGAAATATCAGAAAGAGAAAATAAAGAAAAAAATCTCATTTAAAAATGCATCAAAGAGAATAAAATACCTAGGAACAAGCTTAAGGAAAGAGGTAAAACATCTATACTCTGAAAACTATAAAATATTGACGAAGGAAGTTGAAGACAATACAGATAAATGCAAAGATATCCTGTGCTCTTGAATTAGAAGCATCAGTTTTATTAAAATGACCATACTCCCCAAAGCAATCAATAGATTTAATGCAGTCTCTGTCTATACCCAGGACATTTTTCACAGAACTAGAACAAATAATTTAAAATTTATATAGAACCACAAAAGACCTGAATGTCGATGTGATCCTGAATAAAAAGAATAAAGTTGGAGGTATAATCCGCCCAGACCTCATACTATACTGCAAAGCTATAATAGTAAAAGCAGGTTGTATTAGCACAGAAACAGGCACAGATAAATGGAACAGAATAGAGCCCAGAAATAAGCCCATGCACTGATGATCAGTTACCTACAACAAAGGAGGCAAGAATAGACAATAGAGAAAAGACAGTGTCTTCAACAGTGGGTGCTGAAAAGACTGGACAGCCACAAATGATAGTGTTAGAACATTCTTTCACATCATATGTAAAATAAAATGGTTTAAAAATCTAAGTGTAAGACATGAAACCGTAAAGCTCCTAGAAGAGAACATAGGCAGACTACATCCTATTAAAAATAGTAACGCAATTATTTTGTAACAGTCTCTTAAAGCAAAAGAAATAAAAGCAAAAATAAACAAATGGGACCTAATTTAACTAAAAAACTTCTGCAAGGCAAAGGAAACCGTTGACAAAGCAAAAGACAATTTATGGAATGGGAGAATATATTTGCAAATAACATGACTGACAATGGGTTGATATTCAAAATATACTAAGAGCTCGTACAACTCAATATCAGCAAACAAACAACCTGATTGAAAATGGGCAGAAGACCTAAATATCCATTTTTCCAAAGAAGAAACGTACAGATTTAGCTAACAGACACATGAAAAGATTCTTGACATTATCAACCATCAGAGAATGCAAATTAAAAAACCACAATGAGATATCACCTCACATATGTCAGAATGGCTATTGTCAAAAAGAACACAATAAATGCTGGTGAGCATGTAGAGAAACCCACATCCACTGCTGGTGGGAGTGTACATTGGTGAGCCACTGTGGAAAACATGGTGGAGGGTTCTCAGAAGGCTGAAGCTAGAACTACGCTGCTGCTGCGGCTTCACTTCAGTCATGTCTGACTCCATGAGACCCTGTGGACTGTGGCCCACCCGGCTCTTCTGTGCATGAGATTCTCCAGACAAGAATACTGGAGCGAGTTGCCATGCCCTCTTCCAGGGGATCTTCCCAACCCAGGTCTCCTGTGTTTCCTGCATTGGCAGGCGGGTTCCTTACCACTAGCGCCACCTGGGAAGCACAGAACTACCGTATGACCCAGCAATTCCATTCCTGAGTACATATCTGAAAAAAGCAAAACCACTAATTTATAAAGATACATGCAGCCCACATGCTGTGAAATTGCTGCACTCAATATGTCAGCAAATTTGGAAAACCCAACAGTGGCCACAAGACTGGAAAAGGTCAGTTTTCATTCCAATCCCAAAGAAAGGCAATGCCAAAGAATGCTCAAACTACCGCACAATTGCACTCATCTCACATGCTAGTAAAGTAATGCTCAAAATTCTCCAAGCCAGGCTTTAGCAATACATGAACCGTGAACTTCCAGATGTTCAAGCTGGTTTTAGAAAAGGCAGAGAAACCAGAGATCAAATTGTCAACATCCACTGGATCATCGAAAAAGCAAGAGAGTTCCAGAAAAACATCTCTTTCTGCTTTATTGACTCTGCCAAAGCCTTTGACTGTGTGGATCACAATAAACTGGAAAATTCTGAGAGAGATGGGAATACCAGACCACCTGACCTGCCTCTTGAGAAATCTGTATGCAGGTCAGGAAGCAACAGCTAGAACTGGACATGGAACAACAGACTGGTTCCAAATAAGAAAAGGATGTCAAGGCTGTATATTGTCACTCTGCTTATTTAACTTCTATGCAGAGTACATCATGAGAAACATTGGGCTGGAGGAAGCACAAGCTGGAATCAAGATTGCCAGGAGAAATATCAATAACCTCAGATATGCAGATGACACCACCCTTATGGCAGAAAGTGCAGAGGAACTAAAAAACCTCTTGATGAAAATGAAAGAGGAGAGTGAAAAAGTTGGCTTAAAGCTGAACATTCAGAAAACAGAGATCATGGCATCTGGTCCCATCACTTCATGGAAAATAGATGGGGAAATGGTGGCTGACTTTATTTTGGGGGGCTCCAAAATCACTGCAGATGGTGATTGCAGCCATGAAATTAAAAGACGCTTACTCCTTGGAAGAAAAGTTTTGACCAACCTAGATAGAATATTCAAAAGCAGAGACATTACTTTGCCAACAAAGGTCTGTCTAGTCAAGGCTATGGTTTTTCCAGTAGTCATGTATGGATGTGAGAGCTGGACTGTGAAGAAAGCTGAGTGCCAAAGAATTGATGCTTTTGAACTGTGGTGTTGGAGAAGATTCTTGAGAGTCCCTTGGACTGCAAGAAAATCAAACCAGTCCATCCTAACGGAGATGATTAGTCCTGGATGTTCACTGGAGGGACTGATGTTGAAGCTGAAACTCCAATACTTTGGCCACCTGATGTGGAGAGCTAACTCATTTGAAAAGACCCTGATGCTGGGAAAGATTGAAGGCAGGAGAAGGAGACGACAGAGGATGAGATGGTTGGATGGCATCACTGACTCGATGGACATGGGTTTGGATGGACTCCGGGAGTTGTTGATGGACAGAGAGGCCTGGGGTGCTGCTGCTAATGGGTCACAAAGAGTCAGACAGGACTGAGCAACAGACTGATACTGATATGCAGCCGAATATTCATAGAAACATTATGTACAGTAGTCAAGATATGGAAATAACCTAGGGGTCCATCAGCAGATGAATGGATAGAGGAAATGTGGTGTATACAGGGAAAGTAGTAGTGTTAGTCAGTCAACTGTTTATGACCCCAGGGACTATAGCCCATCAGGCTCTTCTGTCTATGGAATTCTCCAGGCTAGAATACTGGAGTGGGTAGCCATTCCCTTCTTCCGGGGATCTTCCTGACCCAGGGATTGAACCCAGGTCTCCTGCACTGTGGGCAGATTCTTTAGCATCTGAGCCATTAGAAACTGCTAAAATCTGGTGTGTGTTTATACACCAAAAAAAAAGTGATATTACTTGGCCATAAAAAAGAGTGAACTTTTGCCATCTGCAGCAACATGTATGGACTTGGAGGGTGTTATGTTAAGTGAAATAAGTCAGACAGAGAAACATAAGCTGTATGATATTACTTACATGCAGAATTCAAAAAAATACAACAAATTGGTGAATATGAGAAAATAAGCAGGCTCACAGATATAGAGGACAATCTAATGGTTACCAGTGGAGAGGGGAAAGTTGGAAGGGCAATACAGGGGTAGAGGATTAACAGGTACAAACTATTATGTATAAAATAAGCTGCAAGTATATTGTACATTACAGGGAATATAGCCAGTATTTTATAACAACTATAAATGGAATATAACCTTTAAAAATTGTGAACCATTATATTGTACACCTGTAACTTATATAATAGTATGCATCGACTATACTTCAATATTTTAAAAGGCATTGGAGGCAAAAGAAAAAATAAATTGGAATACATAAAATTAAAAATTCTGTGCATCAAAGGAAAGAATCAACACAGTGAAAAGGCTGCTTATGGAATGGGAAATTGTATACCTGCTAAGAGGTCATATTCAGAATGTATAAGAAAACTCTCCTACAACACAGTAACTAAAAAACAGTCAGACGATTAAAATGTGGACAAAAGGACTCGAATTTTTCCAAAGAAGATATGCAAATGGCCAATAAGCACATGGAAAGGTGCTCAATACCACTAATCATTAGGGAAATGCAAATAAAATGAAATAACACTTCACACTCAAAATGATGGCTACTAACAAAAACAAAATGACAAGTGTAGGTAAGGATGTGGAGAAATTAGAACCCCTGGACACTCCTGGTGGGAATGTGAACCAGCATGGCCGCTGTGGAAAACCGCATGACAGTTCCTGAAAGATTTAAACACAGAATTACCATCCAATTTAATAATTTCACACACGACTGATCAACTGAACTGAACTGAACTGGATGTATATATCCAAAAGAATTGAAACCAAGGTCTTAAATGGACATTTGTAGACCTGTGTCCATTGCAATATTATTTGCAATAGCCAAAAGGTAGAAGTAACCTAAATGTCCATCAGTGGATGAATGGATAAACAAGATGCCATAAGTACATACTATGGGACATTATTTAGCATTAAAAATGAGAGACATGCTGGCACATTCTACAACATGGATGAACTTTGAGGACAGTATGCTAAGTGAAATTAGTCACAAAAGGACAAACACTGGATAATCGCATTTATATGAAATATCTAATATAGTGAAACTTGGAAAGTAGAATGTGACCGCCAGGAGACTGGCAGTGTTGCTTGATGGATACAGAGTTTCAGTTTTGTAGGAAGCATCTGAGCCATTAGAAACTGCTAAAATCTGGTGTGTGTTTATACACCAAAAAAAAAGTGATATTACTTGGCCATAAAAAAGAGTGAACTTTTGCCATCTGCAGCAACATGTATGGACTTGGAGGGTGTTATGTTAAGTGAAATAAGTCAGACAGAGAAACATAAGCTGTATGATATTACTTACATGCAGAATTCAAAAAAATACAACAAATTGGTGAATATGAGAAAATAAGCAGGCTCACAGATATAGAGGACAATCTAATGGTTACCAGTGGAGAGGGGAAAGTTGGAAGGGCAATACAGGGGTAGAGGATTAACAGGTACAAACTATTATGTATAAAATAAGCTGCAAGTATATTGTACATTACAGGGAATATAGCCAGTATTTTATAACAACTATAAATGGAATATAACCTTTAAAAATTGTGAACCATTATATTGTACACCTGTAACTTATATAATAGTATGCATCGACTATACTTCAATATTTTAAAAGGCATTGGAGGCAAAAGAAAAAATAAATTGGAATACATAAAATTAAAAATTCTGTGCATCAAAGGAAAGAATCAACACAGTGAAAAGGCTGCTTATGGAATGGGAAATTGTATACCTGCTAAGAGGTCATATTCAGAATGTATAAGAAAACTCTCCTACAACACAGTAACTAAAAAACAGTCAGACGATTAAAATGTGGACAAAAGGACTCGAATTTTTCCAAAGAAGATATGCAAATGGCCAATAAGCACATGGAAAGGTGCTCAATACCACTAATCATTAGGGAAATGCAAATAAAATGAAATAACACTTCACACTCAAAATGATGGCTACTAACAAAAACAAAATGACAAGTGTAGGTAAGGATGTGGAGAAATTAGAACCCCTGGACACTCCTGGTGGGAATGTGAACCAGCATGGCCGCTGTGGAAAACCGCATGACAGTTCCTGAAAGATTTAAACACAGATTACCATCCAATTTAATAATTTCACACACGACTGATCAACTGAACTGAACTGAACTGGATGTATATATCCAAAAGAATTGAAACCAAGGTCTTAAATGGACATTTGTAGACCTGTGTCCATTGCAATATTATTTGCAATAGCCAAAAGGTAGAAGTAACCTAAATGTCCATCAGTGGATGAATGGATAAACAAGATGCCATAAGTACATACTATGGGACATTATTTAGCATTAAAAATGAGAGACATGCTGGCACATTCTACAACATGGATGAACTTTGAGGACAGTATGCTAAGTGAAATTAGTCACAAAAGGACAAACACTGGATAATCGCATTTATATGAAATATCTAATATAGTGAAACTTGGAAAGTAGAATGTGACCGCCAGGAGACTGGCAGTGTTGCTTGATGGATACAGAGTTTCAGTTTTGTAGGATGAAAAAGATGGTGGATGTAAGATCCACATGGAGATGGATGGCGATGATGGTGGTATAACAATGTGAAATTAGTTAATGCCACTGAACTGTATATTTAAAATAATTAAAATGGCAAATTTTGTATTAAGTGTAGTTCACCCCAATAAACAACAACACACTGACAATAGGAGCATAAGAAGCAGAGAAGAGTAAATGGAATCAGATTCTTATATTCAATAATATTACTGTATTGCTAATAGAGTGGCAAGTATACTAATTTAATGTAGCATGTAAACAGTCAAGTAGGCATATCTGTTAAAAGAATTTTTAAAGAATGTATAAGGTAATAGAGAAGATAAAATGACAAATACTAGATGAATCCTAAAGAGTCCAAGAAAGAATGAAAAAATATTCTATAGTTGCATAAAGCAAAATATTTTTGTCATAAAGCAAGTTCTGATGAAGTACATTGGAAACATCCACACCGTATCATTCTTATTCTCCTATCCATGGGGAGGAAGTTATAAAGCATTTTTCAGTTAATGTTTTTTCCCTTACCAAAAGATTTTTTTAAGAAGTTTGACTTCAAAGAATGTTGGAGTCTTCATGAAAACAGTTATCTTAATTAGCAATCTGCTATGCCAGAAACAACACTTAGACATGACTTTTTCTGAATTTATACACTCTTTTAAGCTTCTTTGTTAAGACTCTGGCATTTATTCCTTATCTGTTTATGCTTTTCATGCTATCTTTATTTATTGGAGTATAATTGCTTTACAATGTTGTGTTAGTTTCCGACGTACAAGGTGAATCAGCTGTATGTATACACATATTTCCTCCTTGTGAGCCTGCCTCCCACTCCTCCCCAACTATCTCTAGAATTCCAAACACACCTTCCTTTCTTCTCCAACCCCTAAGCCCAGAGAGAGTCTTATTCTATACGGCAGACAATCTTTCAATCTTCACGGTTCAGGCAAGAATTTCTTTCTCCATTCTGCCCTTCTCCTCACTCGGGGAATAACATTCACGAACAAACTTCAAGAAAACTCAGGTCATCTCTTGTCATGTCACCCCCTCCTTCCTCATGAGGCCAGGGTTGTGCACTTTAATTGGAGTGAGCCAAGAAGAAAAATCCCAAGAGAAAAAAAATGAAAATATTCTGCCTCAGAAAGAAGGGAAGGAGCAGGAACAAAACATTGACTTGTCCTCTTCTTCCTTTTCTTTTTCTAAATTGATTTTGTAATTGGAGGATGATTGCTTTACAAGGCTGTGTTGGTTTCTGCCATACAACAACACAAATCAGACATAACTATGTGTGTATGTGTGTATATGTACCCTCTCTTGAGCCTGCCTCTCACCTCCCCCATTCCACCCCTCTAGGCCATCACAGAGCACTAGGCTGCGTTCCCTGTGGCTACCCTAGTTATCTGGGCTTCCCTGGTGGCTCAGATGGTACAGAATCCGCTTGCAATATGGGAGACAGGTACGATCCCTTGGTTAGGAAGACCCCCTGGAGGAGGGCATGGCAACTCACTCCAGTACTCTTGCCTGGAGAATCGCATGGACAGGATAGCCTGGCAGGCTACAGTTCATGGGGTCACAGAGTTGGACACGACGGAGTGACTAAACAACACACAGCTAGCTATCTGTTTCACACATGGAAGTGTATATATGTCAGCGCCACTTTCCCAGCTCATCTCACCCTCTTCATCCCCCCTTCTTCCTTTCTGAAGCAGCTTGGGTGTTCAGTGAATGCACTGGATTCTATATCAACATGCAGGATGTATTGATCTTGTGTTCAAGGTGTTCCTCTATACCCCCTCCCAGAGGTCATGGCAGAAAATCTGGAAAAAGAGAGGGCTTTCTTCTGACGTATGCAGAAGGCAGAGCCGTGTGTTTCCAATCTGAAATGTGATTTTTTTAGATTACTGTGAAGAGGTGGAGCCAAGAATGGCACCTACCCAGAGACTGGAGCCAGGAAAGAACCAGTGATTTCTAGATGTCTTCATTGCACAAGTCGTGGCTCCTGCAGCACCTGAAGTTCACCAGGTAGACACTCCACTTTACGTTGTTCACATTAGCGCAGTTCTTCAGGCAACCCCTGAAGGTTAACCAGAGAGTGCCATCATCTGCAGAAGGAGGAGAAACTTAGCAGCACAGAGGTTTCTAAAACCAAAACAAAAAACTTCCCAGCCTGCACTGGTGTACCCAGAACACCCTTGTGTAGTTCAAGTCTTGGTTATTTAAACGTGAAGAATTGGAAGATGTGGCAGTCTGGGTACTTCCCAAAAGAGAAACAATAGCAGAGTGGTTTAAAGCAAAAACATAGAAAAATTCCTGAATGTGGGGATGTAATGAGAGCAGCCATTCAAGGATGGCCAGAGCTGGGTGTTTCCACTGAGAATGTGGACCCTGGTATAAGTAAGGGTTAGAAACACTAAGGTATCGCTCAGCACAAAGGATAGGAAATCCAAGAAATCATGCGAATCAGACTTACCTATGAAGGGCCACTTAGCCTATATCTATTGCTGACCCTGGTCCCTCTATCTTCACAGCTAAAAACTTCCCACAGGGAAAGGCCAGGCCAGGAAAAAACAAAGTGCCTGCCTCACTTCAACACTTAGCTCTGATCTCCACTGGCCTTTCCTTTTCCATCAACTTAGTCTCCTCTGTTTTGTTCAGGTTTCTCAAAATACTGATGCCACAGCTATAGATCCCCACCCCCTAGAGACCACCTCTGTCTATGTCTCATCATGGCCTGTGATGGGGCAGAGATACTCAGTCATCCTAGAGCTTCCCTGGTGGCTCAGACAATAAAGAGTCTGCCTGCAATGCAGGAGACTTCCGGTTCGATCCCTGGGTTTGGAAGATCCGCTGGAGTAGGAAATGGCAACCCACTCCACTATTCTTGCCTGGAGAAGTCCATAAATAGAGGAGTCCGGCGGGCTGCAGTCCATGCGGTCCTAGAGAGTTCTATGCAACTGAGTGGCTCACACTAGGGACGCTAGGATTGCTCTGAAGCAGGGTCCCTCCTTTCTCCTGTGGCCCGCAGGTCCT
>SJYC01022036.1:0-61554 GCA_006408675.1 Madoqua kirkii | reverse complement strand
GTGTGTGTGTGTGTGTGTGTGTGTATGTGTGTCTGTGTGTGTGTGTGTGTGTATGTGTGTCTGTGTAGATGGAGGGAGCAAGTTGGGAGAAAAGCTATTATTTTAAAAATGCCACAAAACTTTCCTACCACGTGGAAACTGTCTCTTTCAGATCCATCCTTTCCGTGGTTGCTGTAAACCTGAGATGAAGCTGATCGTGATGAGTTTTACTCTAGTGGTCAGTGTGTCTCTGAGGGGGACTGTCCTTCAGAGCGCCCTCCTCGGTCATTTCCACTGATGACGTCTCCTGGCCTCCTCAAAAGCTACATTAAAAAAAAATTAAATAGCTCACGTGTGCTAATTTAGCCCTCACAATTCTTCTTATAGATAAATATATATTTTCTCTAGTGAAAAAAAAACCCCACAGGTCAGACAGGTTAAAGGACACAAACAAGGTCGCACATCCAGCAGGGAAGAATCAAATTTAAACAGAGCTTCACCCAACCCCTGAGCACGATGCGATAATGGTCTCCTGTGGGAAGAAAGCAGTTGGTTTCCATGGGCCAGGGATTCTTAATCACTTGGCAAGACTTTTAAGACTCTTGTAATGTTCTTGTGTGTGAAGTGATTGGCTGTAAAATTCCCAAACTGAGAAGTCTGTCAGTACTATCTTTCTAGATTCCATATATATGTGTTAATACTTGTTTTTCTGAGCATTTGTTGAATTATATCCCTTGAAAGTGAACGTGAAGTCGCTCAGTTGTGTCCAACTTTTTGCGACCCCGTGGACTGTAGCCCCCCAGGCTCCTCCCTCCGTGGGAGTCTCCAGGCAAGAGTACTGGAGTGGGGTGCCATTGCCTTCTCCAACATCCCCTGAAAGAGCGTATTATTGGCTAGGGAAGCAAGCTTTGCTGCTGGTCCTTGGAGTACAGGAGAGCTGTCGTTACAGAGCTGGGATGCTTGGAGGAAATGAAGAAAGAAGGAAGGAAAGCTGGAAAGAGAGATGATTTTAGGCACTTCACTCCGGGAGAAGGAATACAGTGATGAAGCTGCAGGCGGTGTTGCCTAACCAAAGTCAAGGAGATGAGACCCTGAGAGAAGCACATCCTTTGGTCATGACCTGCAGTGCCGGGGAGAGTGAGACTGGATCCTGCTTTTGGACAACAATGCAGGGAGTCTCCTTGGGAGTCTCCTGTAGCCCCAGACAGCATAGAGGCGGGCTGTGGACACAGGAGTTCAGTGGTATGGAAGCCTGTTAGGCCCTGGAACTAAGACTCAGACCTAGCCTGCGGGGTTAGGAGAACAGAACATCTTCTTGAGGTCTAGAGATGAGATAGTTTCTGGTCATTAAAGTCCAAATGGGCATCAGATGAGAGGTGGAAAGCTTAGTCAGGTGAGACAAGGAACAAGGCAACCCTGGAAGTCTTGGCACCTTCCAGAAGTGGGTGGAGGAGGAACAAGAGGGCAGGAGTGCTTTTAGAAGATAAATACACTGAGAAAAAAAAAAACCCAACTCTTATAATTTCAAAGACTTAAACATGTGCCGAACTGTTGACAATGCAAAATTAGAGGACACAGTCTCCTTCCTATGTCTCAGAAATTTCCTGAGAACGTGAGGGACTTCTTGGTGGCCCAACGGCTAAGACTCTAGCTCCCAAAGCAGGGGCCCCAATTTAATCCTTGATCAGGGAACCAGATCCCACATGCTACAACCAAGAGTTTGCATGCTGCACCTAAGACCCAGCACAGCCCAATAAATAAATATTTTTTTTAAGAAAAAGATTCCTGTGACATTTCCATTCTCCCCTCCTCATCTCAGAAAAGTTCCTCTCCCCAGTAGAAGTCTGGAATTCAGGTTCAAAGACACCGTGATAAGGACTTTCTGCTCAGGTCTCTATGATTTCAAAATTGATGGGATAGTACCACAGGTATCCTGGAGCTTAATTTGAATCATAATACATGCATATTTAATTGTCAGGCTATTTTTTGTTATTTCTCACTCTGTGTCAGGAGTCTACCCTCTGTCTTCTGTCCCATCTACCATTTGGTAACACCGCTCAGCTTTATGGGCTATTGGATTGGGGCCCCTATTTCTGCTATTTCCATTATCCCGACTTCCCCTGTGCTTCTGGGCTGATCCTTAGAAGACAGTCGGCAGATACAAATTTGATTGCACTTGTTCAGGAGGATTCTTGGCGAGGAGCATAGGCCTCTGTTAGAGCCAGCCTGAAAACACTGTGTTTGTTGGGCCTGGCCTCTGTGCAGGCCAGCACACAAGAGCGGTACAAATAACAATAACAACAGCCCTGCAGCTGATAACCGCAGCAGCAGCAACAGCTACACATAATAACAACATCTGTGGCTTGAGTTTCAAGTTTGTATTTTTCTTTATCTTTTCAGAACCAAAAATCTGAGGCTATGAACGCAATATGCCTTCGGCAGTCCGTGGTCCTCTTACCCTATTAATTAACTCCTCTAGTGAACAGGTATCATAGTTCTAAATACCTTCAATAGACGATAACTCACAAATCTTTACCTTCCCTTCTACACTCTCCACTGCCTTTGTAAACATTTTAAAACATTTATTCATTTGGCTGTTACGTGTTAGTTGCAGCATACGGGATCTATTTCCCTGGCTAGGGATCGAACCAGGGATCAAACCTGCATTGGGAGGGCAAAGTCGTCGTCACTGGACCACCAGGGAAGTCCCCTCACTGCCTTTTTAATATCTGTGTCTGATGGGCATTTCAAACTTAACGTGCCCCCCAAACAAAAAGCTAATTTCACACTCTAACTCACTCCAACATCATACCCTCCACACAGCACCCTCCCAACAGCCTCCAGGTTCACCTCACTTTCCTCACATTCTTTCCCATGTCACCGGTAACTGCACCATTCACTCATTTGCTCTGGCTAAAAACTAAGAGTCTTCAGCAATTTCTCTTTCTTCCTTCCTGGTCCCCGCCCCGTCACACATTCACTTAGCGAGTCCTATTGGCTCTCTCTGCAAAGTGTTTCCCAGGACCCATCATTTCTAGGGGCGTCCCTGGTGGTCCAGTGGTTAAGAATTTGGCTTGCGATGCAGGAGACACCAGTTTGATCCCTGGTCTGGGAAAACCCCATATGGCCCGGGGGCAGATAAGCCCATGAGCTGCAGCTACTGAAGCCGGTGCTCCACATCAAGAGAAACCAAGACAGTGAGCAGCCTGTGCGCCACAACTGGAGGAAGCCTGAGAGCAGCGGTGAAGACTCAGCACAGCCACAGACGAGCAAGCAAACGAAAGACCCGGCATTCCTTTGAAAAAAGCTTTCTCTTTTATATTCGGGTAGAGTTGATTCCGTGCAGCTAGATTCCCTTCTCTCCCAGAGATGCAGATTAGGAAGTGCTTGGAGTTGGCCTTTGCCAGCGTCAGTCTCTCTATAGGTACAAGTTCATGTTCCTGATGAACAGTGAGGCCAAACTAAGTTTGGAGCAGAGAGAGATTTATTGCAGGGCTTGCAATGAGACTGGTGGTTCATGCTCTTAAAAAAAAAAAAAATGTGAGCTCCCTGAAGGGTTTTTGTTTTTCTCCTTTTTTAAAGTATTGAATTTGTTACAATATTGCTTTTGTTTTAGGTTTCGGTTTTTTGGCCAGAAGGCATGTGGGATCTTAGCTCCCCAACCAACTAATCCTGTTGTCTTCACAACCTGAAAGTAGAGTTATTTCTTTTGTTTGGAAGGTTTAAGACTCCTGAGCCTTCCCAGCCGAAGCCTGGGAGACAGGCTCTGAGAAAATTGCTCCAAGGGGGTGAGAGGGGGAGTCAGGTTATATACAAGTGTGCAACGAAGGGAGCAGACATCTGAACATCAAAGATTAAGTATTAATTTAAGGAATTTAGCTTTCTATATATGGGAAGATGCAAGCCTCTGGGCTCATGGAATTCATTCCTTTCATACGCACCTCGGCTATTTGGGGCCAAATCCTGTTTCTTTTTTTTTTAATTAGTTTAATTGGAGGATAATTACTTTCCAATATTGTGGTGGCTTTTGCCATACATTGACATGAATCAGCCACAGGTACACATGTGTCCCCTCATTTTGAACCCCCTTCCACCTCCCTCCCCACCCCATCCCTCTGGGTTGTCCCAGAGCACTGGCTCTGGGTACCCTGCTTCATGCATCGAACTTGCACTGGTCATCTGTTTTACATATGGTAAGTTACTTTGGCCTCTTGACCATCTGCCCAGTTTTGAAGTCTTTTTCCAGGACCTACGCCAGGACGTTTGTTGAGAACAGGTGTATTTTACTTAACATCCCTGAAGGACTGGTCCGCAGAGGTTTTTCAGTTGTTGTTACCAAAAGCAGCCACAAGGCGGCAGCATTTTTCAAATTTATTTTTTTCTAGTAGAGTTGACTTCTGACTCCTTGTTTTAGGTGTACAGGAACTTGATTCAGTCATAAATAGATGTACCGCTGTTCTTTTGGGGGATCTTTTCCCATGAAGGTTATCACAGTGTGTTTCCTTCAACTTGCTGTGCTGTTCAGTTGGTCCTTTTAGATTACCTGTTTGATATGTAGTGATGTGGGCATTTTAATCCCTCTTAGTGTATCTCTTGGAGAAGGCGATGGCATCCCACTCCAGTACTCTTGCCTGGAAAATCCCATGAATGGAGGAGCCTGGTAGGCTCCAGTCCATGGGGTCGCGAAGCAATCTCACTTTCACTTTTCACTTTCATGCATTGGAGAAGGAAATGGCAACCCACTCCAGTGTTCTTGCCTGGAGAATCCCAGGGACAGCGGAGCCGTCTATGGGGTCGCACAGAGTTGGACATGACTGAAGCGACGTAGCAGCAGCATACATGTTTCAGTTCTATTCTCTCAAATCATTCCACTCTCACCTTCTCCCACAGAGTCCAAAGTCTGTTCTTTACGTCTGTGTCTCTTTTGCTGCCTTGCATATAAGGTTGTTGTTACCCTCTTTCTAAATTCCATATATATGTGTTAATATACTGTATTGGTGTTTCTCTTTCCAACTTACTTCACTCTGTATAATAGGCTCCAGTTTCATCCACCTCATTAGAACTGACTCAAATGCATCCTTCTTTATAGTTGAGTATTATTCCATTTTGTATATGTACCACAATTTCCTTATCCATTCATCTGCTGATGGACATCTAGGTTGCTTCCATGTCCTGGCTATCATAAACGGTGCTGTGATGAACATTGGGGTACATGTGTCCCTTTCAGTTCTGGTTTCTTTGGTGTGTACGCCCAGCAGTGGGATTGCCGGGTCCTATGGCAGTTCTATTTCCATTTTTTAAAGGAATCTCCACGTTGTTCTCTGTAGTGGTTGTACTGGTTTGCATTCCCACCAGCTGTGTACGAGGATTCCCTTCTTGCCACACCTTCTCCAGCATTTATTGTTCGTAGACTTTTTGATGGCAGCTGTTCTTTCCGGTGTGAGATGCAAATCCTGCTTCCTTGTTCACTTTAAGCAGGGGCAGATGGCTACTTCTTGCATTCCTCCAGCAACTCGGCAGCCTCCGGGCTGGTGGGGGGAGCATTCACTGGATCGACGTTTTGGGACTCTCATTCACATGCGGAGCCCAGAAGTCACTGATGGCTGTGACATTTCTTGTTTATTGGTATGGCAGGAGATATTTTCATTTCACGGAGGCTTTAAGGGAAAGTTAGGTGTATACAAATAGTTAAAGTTTGGGAAACAAATGTTTTCTGGATCATTCAAAGACAATGGGACATACAGAGGATTTTGATAAAATGGGGTTTGCTAGGTTCCTTGTGCTGGACATTTTTAAATGATAACTGAATTTGTAGTCTCCACCTCCATTAATTAATTACTTTGGTTTTAGGCTGGGCTGGGTTTTCACTGCTGTGCACAGGCTTTCTCCAGCTGTGGTGAGCAGGGGTTATCCTCCGGCTGTGGAGAGCAATGAATATTGCAGTGGCTTCTTTTATTGCAGAGCTCAGGCTCTAAGCGCACAGCCTCATTAGTTATGGCGCCTGGGCTTAGTAGCTCCACAGCACATGGGACCTTCCTGGATCAGGGATCAAACCTGTGTCCCCTGCGTTGGCAGACAGATTCTTAACCTCTGAACCACCAGGGAAGTCCCTCCAAGTCCATTCTTATCAGACATTCCCCCAATCTTTGGGAGCCAGTTCCTTACCTTCACCTGAGCGATCTCTCCTTTCACCAGCCCAGTGTGACATGATTTGGCTAAATCAAGGAACCCAGCACAACACGGGAGAGTTCCGTGCACTTGTGATGCCTACGAAGCAAAGCCCAGTACCTGGGCTCAGGGGAACGGTCTGCAGCTTTACACACAGTAAGCTGAATAAGCCAGGAAAATGTGGGCTCTGAAGGTGACTTCCATCTCTGCTTTACTTAGATCCCCTGTCTTCTCTGGGATGAGGTTCTTACAGTCTTGAGGAAGGTCACCTATTTCCCATGTAAATTCCTCGGCTGAGCCCCGCGTTGGCGGTGGAATGAGAAGAGGAAGCAGAACACCCACGACCTTACAGGCAGAGCCTCCCAATATAGGTAAAGAAAGAGCAGCTCTTAGAGCCCAGGGCATAACGCACACAGAGGAGGAGATAAGGAGGGAGCCGCAGCTGCAGCTCCGTTCTGCATCCTGCCTGGGGCACCATCGCTGAGCACTTCCGGGAGACTGCCTGCCTGCCTCACTGTCCTCTCTTCAGTCTCTATGGATTGGCTCCTGTTCCTCCTGCTCCCCGGAACCCTCGTGCTTCTGTGCTGGTCTTTCCGAGAGGGTGAGTCCCACAGCAGGGAGGCAGAGGGGCAGGGTGATGGGGGACGGGAGTAATGTCCAGAAAGACCTGACTGGGGAGCAGGAGCTACAGAGCCAGCCTTTGCTGGGGCCAGGCCCCTGAGCCTCAGTCTGCTACTTCCCTTCCCCATCATGAAAACCGTTCCTGAAGACCCTGCTGCTCCTGCCGCCTAGTAGCTCTCCACACTCTCATTCCAAGAATGGTGTGAGGAAAAAGGATGATAAAGAACTACTGGGGCTGAGCAAAACCAAATCTAACTCTTGCACTGAAGTGACTGAAATTGAGAGTCTGTCCATCATGTCCGACTCTGTGATCCCATGAACTGTAGCCCCCTAAGCTCCTCTGTCCATGGAATTCTCCAGGGAAAAATGCTCAAGTGGGTAGCATTTCCTTCTCCAGGAGATCTTTCTGACCCAGGAATTTAACCTGGGTCTCCTGCATTGCAGACAATTCTTTACCATCTGAGCTACCGGGGAGTTATTTCTTATAAATGCCTCTGATAATCAAAAGAAACTTAAGTCATCTAGGGATTCCCAGGTGGCTCAGCGATAAAAATCTAAGTGCCAGTGCAGGAGACTCGGGTTAGATCCTGGATCAGAAGATCCCCTGGAGGAGGAAATGGCAACCCATTCAGTATTCTTGGTGCCTGGAAAATTCCCTGGACAGAGGAGCCTGGAGGGCTACAGTCCACAGGTTCACAATAAATCAGACACAACTTAGCAACTAAACAAACAATAACAGCCCCTTCTAATCAATCCCTGCCCTCTGAAAACCCCACTGTAATAATCAATTGTTGTAATGTTAAACAACTTCCTTATTTCACTCTATAAGCTGTCCTGTAACATCAGGTCTCTGAGCTTCATATCAGTCTCAGATTTGAAAGCTTCCAGCTTATTAACTGCTCTTACACGCTTAAGAAACTCATGGGTATATGTCAGTCCACTCAGTCATGTCCAACTCTGTGAGCCCATAGAATGTAGCCCCCTCTGTCCATGGAATTCTCCAGGCATGAATACTGGAGTGGGTAGCCATTCCCTTCTCCAGGTAATAAACGTGTTCTAAACTCTATTTTATTGAAGGAAAAAAAAAAGAATCAGTGGGTTTCCCTGGTAGCTCATCTGGTAAAGAGTCCACCTGCAATGCAGGATACACCAGTTTGATTCCTGGGTCGGGAAGATCCACTGGAGAAGGGATAGACTACCCACTCCAGCATCCTTGGGCCTTCCTGGTGGCTCACATGGTAAGGAATCTGCCTGCACTGTGGGCGACTGGGTTGGATCCCTGGATTGGGAAGATTCCCTGAAGAAGGGAATGGCTACCCACTCCAGTATTCTGGCCTGGAGAATTCCGTGGACAGAGGAGCCTGGAGAGCTATGGTCCTTGGGGTCGCAAAGAGTCAGACACAACTGAGTGACTTTCCAAAAAAAAATACTATTTTATTGGAAAAAGAAAAAAAAGAAAACCATTGAGGCATCAATAGCTGGGAAAGTTAGACTCATCAGCTAATACCCAGGGCTTAATAAGAAAGCTCAGAAGGGAGCTCCTCCTCCTTCTTCTCCCTCATTCACTCCTGGGCTGTCTCTCTAAACTAACCTCACCCAGCCCTAATAGCAATGAAATGCCCATTTCAGTGCCCCTTCCGAAGCCACAGCTACAGGGTGAGCCTGAAAAGAAAGAAGGAAGAGCACTTCCTGGTTACCATGTGACTCCTAAAACAGACTCCTGGGTAGATCTGGCTCTGCAGAGAGCATCCTCAGGGAGCAAGGAGGAAGCCCTGGGAAAGCTAGTCTTCTGGCCTCAATCCTGACACCTACAGCTGCAGCCCAGCTCTCTTCCTCTTCACTACCGGGCATTCCTTTTTCTCAGCCTGTGGTTCTCCCATGTTGTCCAGATCCTCCTGTGATGAGACTGATTTCTTGCATCTCCTGTGATGAATATGTTGGCAAAAACTGCAGAAAGAATTTAGGTTCCTGCCAACCCAGATATCCTGATTTAGCATGCCAGACCAAAGAAGTATACTCTCATCATTACACCGGAGGTGAGATGGGCAGGAGAATGGGGAGGGATGGGACATCGACTGTGCTCAGTTTCTCACCTGTACAGTGATGCGGTTTTGATGCATGGTCTCCAAATTCCTTTGAATTTCTACTATTCAGTGACTCAATCCCTAATAGAGTCTTTCTGTTACAGCAACTTTGCTGTAAGTGTGTGTGGGCATTGGGAGCGGAAGCAAGTCACCCTGGAAGGAAGCTGCCCCTTTTGTGGAAGGGGCTTCAAGTCCAGGGTCTACCTATGGGGATAGGTGGCAAGGGGGAACTGTTCACTTGGGAACATTCCGTGCCCCATCTGATGTCTAACCTGTGGCCTGGTTATTCTCCTACCCTCTTCAGATTATATCTACCAATATTCTGTGCTGGGTTGCCCAAGAAGATGTGCAGAGTATACACGCATCACCTCTCGGGAGAAATACGTGTTCTTCTGTTGTAACACAAGCCACTGCAATAGCTTACTAGTAAAGGATGTGATTCCATTCAATCCCATACCAGAAGAGGTTTAGCCCAAGATATTCAGCTGCTTTGTAATGACCTCCCCTTGACAGCATTCTGCCCACCGTTCTTTAACAAACATCAAGATCCAGAAATGCTTTCACACTTAGCCAACACCCACACTGCCTCCTGAGAGCCAAGAAGCCCAAAAGAAATCAAACGTGGACAAAAAAGAAATATAGTGTGGCTTTGAAATGCTGTCTGGGCTCAACTTAGAGAACCCAACCTTGTTGTCTGGTTCTGCTGTTCTAGTTGGGGGTCAAACCCCAAGTCTAAGGTGGGAGGGGGAATGGGGGAGGCTGCACTGGGACACGGGGGCACTGAATGTATTACAATAAAAACTCTATTGAATAAAAAGGCTATATTCAGGGGAACTCATGGGCTATTTGCATAACGCACCCGATAAGGAAGGGATACCGGACAGAGAACGATCTGGCAAAAGTCTCCAAGTTATTTTATTTCTCAAATGTCCAGTATCCTAAATCTCATCAGGCCCCTAACACTCAAGGCCTGGAGAGGTCCTCAAACAGGGAGAGCCTTACAAGGAGGGCCTTGTAATATTCCACGGAGAATATTCCATGTCACTTGAGAAGAATGCATGTCCTGCTGTGGTTGGCATCTACCCTTTGTATATGTCTGTTACATCTAACTGGTTCATGATATTGCTTAAGTCCTCTTATTCCTTATTGATCTTCTATGTTTCTCCTATCATTATTGAAGGGGAAGTATTGAGGGAGAATGTCTATTTCTTCTTTCAACTCTGTCAAAGTTTGCAATATATATTTTGGTTCTGTTTGGCCTATGTATACTTGTCACAACGCCTTAATGAACCGGGCTTCTCAGGTGGTGCCTGCCAATGCAGGAGATGTAAAGTGGTGTGGGTTCGATCCCTGGGTGGGGAAGATCCCCTGGAAGAAGGCATGGCAACCTGCTCCAGTATTCTTGCCTGGAGAATCCCTTGGACAGAGGAGCCCGGCAGGCCACAGTCCATGGGGTTGCAAAAGGTTGGACATGGCTAAAGTGACTTAACACACACACATACTTAATGAACTGGCCCTCCTATGAGCATACAACGTCATTCTTTATTTATGATAACTTAGATCATTTAGTTATTAGTTTAGGCACCTTAGGTCTCCTTTGTTAACTATTTACAAGCAGTATCTTTTTTCATCCTTTGAGTTTTAACCTATTTGTGTCTTTAGATTTAAAGTGACGCTCTTGTTGTATAGCTTATGGATGGATAATTTTTTTTTAATCTGTTCTGCCAATCTCTGCCTCTTTATGAGAGCTTAATCCACTTACAGCTAAAGTAATTACTGACAAAGAAGGGCCAAACCTCTGCCATTTTAATATTGGTTTTCTGTATGTCTTATAGCTTTTTGAGCCCTCATTTCCTCCATTACTATTTGCATTTTGATCATTTTTTTGTAGTGAACAATTTTCTCTTCTGCATTTCCTTTTGTGTATATTCTACAGATATTTTCTTTGGTTACCATAAAAACTAAAGTTAGCATCCTACAGTTATAATAATTCAATTTGGATTGATATGAACTTAACCTCATTAACATTCAATTCAGAAACTACGGAAATACAGTTTTACTCATTTATGTTAGTAAAGTCACAAATTACATCTTTATTCATTGTATGCCTAATAACATATACTTACAAGTTTTTATGCTTATGTTTTAAACCATATAGAAAATAAAAAGCCATTTGCCTTCCCAAATGAGAATAACAAGTGTTCTTTGAGAAGTTGCTAATCGTCAAACACTTTCCTAAACATTGTACAAGTACTGAATCATTTAAAATATCACAGCTCAGTGAAGTACTTACTGGCATTATTCTATTTTACAGATGAGAAAATGTAAGCACAGACTTAAAGTACTTTGTTTAAGTTCATAGAGTTGATATATGCTATAATCAGGATTTAAAATACAATATCTGAGGACAGAGTGTGCATTATTATAATAATTACTACATAATAAGGCCTCCAATTCTATTCCCTGACCCATTATTCTTTACCAAATTATGTATTGCATTTACAGTATGGATGGAAAAAAGCAAAATAGATTGTATTTATTTATTTGGCTGCACCAGGTCTTTATCACAGCATGTGAGATCTTTAGCTGCTGCTCGTGGGAACTAGCTCCCTGGCCAGGGATCAAACCCCTGCATTAGGAGTACGGAGTCTCAGCCACTGGGCCACCAGAGGAGTCCTCATAATAGATTTTAGATGGGCATGCTAATCAATTATATCAGTGCTCTGTAGAATTCTCTGAGGTTCATTGGCAGAATTTATCAGGCACGCTTCCAGCTCCCTTCAGCAGTGCTGGATTTCCACATTTAGATAATTATTTAAAAGAGATAAGAGAGTTTCAGAGGGAGAGCCAGGGAGACTTCATTTTTAAATGAAGAATTAAAAACATGCAGAAAGAAAGGAGAGAATGAAGAACAGAGAAAGGGAATTAAATAAATGACCCCAAGGGAAAAGTCTGTGTCCTACTGGTGAGGTGCTTTGTCAAATGATGCCACCTTAATCTATCTGTCTGATTCACCCCTCTGACTCTCGAGTGCATGGTCAGAACCTCCGAGTCTGCTCTCTTCAGTTTTATTATTCTAAACAAACAAACAAGCGAAGCATCGATTTGAGGACACCACCCGATCAGAGAGTAAGACGAATTGGGACAACCAGGAAAGAGCTGGTTCTTAGGCCCTGACGTTTCGACTGTGTGACGTTTGAGGAAGCCCCTGAATAAAGGGGGAAAGCGCTTTGACCTTGTTTCTGGAAGAGGTGTATAGAGTCTTGCTTGAAGGAGGAAAAGGAGACCGGGTAGGTACAACCTCACCACTACAGTTATCGCCCTAAAATGTAGGAGAGGTGGAATTGCTGGCTCATACCAAAGGTCTACCTTCGTATGAGTTTAGCAGGTACCAGGGTTCTTTTTCTTTACATCCTCACCAAACTCCTGTTATCTCTTATTTATTTTTTTTATTTTTAAACTATATTTATTTATGGGCTGTGCTGGGTCTCCATCTCTGTGCAGGCTTTTCTTGAGCTGTGGCGAGCAGGGGCTACTCTCTACTTGTGCTTGGACTTTTCATTGCTGTGGCTTCTCTTGTGGAGTACAGGCTCTAAGGGTGTGCAAGCTTCTCTGAACTAACGAGACAGATACCCGCTCTCCACGCACCTAACGTAGAAGAGCAGGGTAGAGGAAGAATAACTGCAATAAACACTTTCATTCAAAAGGAGATGATATCAGACTTCTCTGGTGGTCCAGTGGCGACGACCTCATCCTCCAAGGCAAGGGGCTCCTGGTTTCATCCCTGGTTGGGGAACTAAGATCCTACATGCCTCGAAGCCAAAAAGCAAACAAACAAAACAAACAAACAAACAAACAAAAAAACCAGAAACAATATTGTAACAAACTGAATCCAGACATTTAAAATGGTCCACATCAGAAAAATCATAAAAGGGGAAAAACAAACACACAAAAAAAGGAGATCATTTGAGACACAGTCACGGGTCCACAACAATTTGGAAGTCCAACCTTTCACAGGTAGTCAGTCCTACAACTGAGAATGGTTCCCTGTGGGTCCCAGCTCCGCCCTCTGCCCTCTAGGTTCTTAATTCCTTCCTCCGAATCACTCTTCCTTCTCCAAAAGAAATGGCCCACGTTCCCAGAGGTCTCAGTCTGCCTCCTGTCCCTAGAAAATTGGGACTCAAAAAGACTCCTCATTTTCACTATCTCTGTGTCTGTTAGCCTGTGCTGATATAACTTCTCTTTTAATATTTATTCTATTTATTAGTGCTTACTTGGCTGCACCAGCTCTAACATGTGGCATTCACACCCTTATGTGGCATGTGGGATCTAGTTCCCCAACCAGGAATCAAACCCAGGCCCCTTGCGCTGGGAATGCAGAGTCTTAGCCACTGGACCACCAGGGAAGTTCCTGATGCAGCTGAAATCTCTGAGCTGATGTACATGCTCCCAGCAGCAGCCATCTGAGACCTCCTCATAGCCTCACTTCGTCCACTGTCCAGTGGCTGCAGAGGGTTCTTAGAGTCCAGGAAGGGGTTAATTTTTCAGAACGGTGGTGAAGGAAAGTGTGCTTTCAGAATTCAAGGTGTGGGTGGTGTGTGGTTAGGCTGTTAGATTTCTCTTATGTGAGTTATCTGCACAGAATGTATCAGAAGGTCTGGGAAAAACATAGAAAACACTGCTAGCCTCTCCATGAGAACATTCTGACAATGTCTTTGATCAACACTGCTGTAAAAAATCTCTCACGTGATGAATATGCATAATCGTGCATTTGTCCAAACCCACAGAATGTGTAGCACCAAGAGTGAGCTGTATTATAAATTATGGTCTTTGGGCGACTCTCCTGTGTTAACATAGTTTACTGATTGTAACCAATGTACCACTCTGGTGGGGAATATTAATGGGGTAGACTCTGCATTCAGAAAACAAAGATCATGGCATCTGGTCCCATCACTTCATGGGAAATAGATAGGGAAACAGTGGAAGCACTGTCAGACTTTATTTGGGGGGCTCCAAAATCACTGCAGATAGTGATTGCAGCCATGAAACTAAAAGACGCTTACTCCTTGGAAGAAAAGTTATGACCAACCTAGACAGCATATTAAAAAACAGAGATATTACTTTGCCAACAAAGGTCTATCTAGTCAAGACTATGGTTTTTCCAGTAGTCACGTATGGATGTGAGAGCTGGACTGTAAAGAGAGCTGAGTGCTGAAGAATTGATGCTTTTGAACTATGGTGTTGGAGAAGACTCTTGAGAGTCCCTTGTATTGCAAGGAGATTCAACCAGTCCATCCTAAAGGAAATCAGTCCTGAATACTCATTGGAAGGACTGATGCTAAAGCTGAAACTCCAGTACTTTGGCCACCTCATGTGAAGAGTTGACTCACTGGAAAAGACTCTGATGCTGGGAGGGATTGGGGGCAGGAGGAGAAGGGGGCGACAGAGGGTGAGATGGCTGGATGGCATCACTGACCCGATGGACGTGAGTCTAAGTGAACTCCGGGAGTTGGTGATGGACAGGGAGGCCTGGCATGCTGCGATTCATGGGGTCGCAGAGTCAAACACGACTGAGCGACTGAACTGAACTGAACTGAGACTGTGCATTTTGGTGGTAGGGGGGGTATAATGGAAACCTCTATACCTCCATCAGTTTTGCTATGAATCTAAAACTGTTTTTAATAAGAGTCTTAATTAAAACATTAAAATATCTTTCCTGTATATCATACAGCATTTTTTAACTCTAATTGTCATGTTGTGTGTTACACCCCTAGTACTTATTTAATTTATAACTGGAAGTCTGTATCTTTGGACCACCTTCATCCAGTTCCCCTACCCTCACCCACCACCTCTGATAACTACAAATCCAATCTCTTTTTCTTCGAGTTTGTTTATTTTGATTTCACAAATAAATAAATCATATAGCATTTGTCTTTCTCTGTCTTATTTCACATAACATAATGACCCAAAGATCCATCCACATTGTCACAACAGATTGGCAGGATTTCCTAATTTTTTTTAATGGTTAAATAATGTTCCAGTGTGTGGGGATTTCCCTGGTAGTCCAATGGCTAAGACTCCAAGCTCTCAATGCCGGGGGCTCAGTTTCAATCCCTGCTCAGAGAACTACATCCCGCATGATATAACCAAGACCCAGCACAGTCAAATAAATAATATATAGAGAAATACTTTAAAAAATATTCCCATGTGTGTGTGTATACACTGAGGTTATTTCCATGGTTTATTCTTGAGATTGTCTTAAATGAGGTGTGGGACCTTAAGCTTTAGAGACAGGAGAATCCAGCTTTCTTCCCAATACTCAGATCAGTTTCTTATATGGCAGGGTGCCTGAATACTTGGGAAATTTCTTTGAGAAGAGGGAGTGAGGGGCTAAGTCCTAGGTGTAGGGTGATCAGGCACTTAATATTGAAGTCTTGCATCAGCAGAGAAGGCAATGGCAACCCACTCAGGTACTTCTGCCTGAGAAATCCCACGGACAGAGGAGCCTGGTGGGCTATAGTCCATGGGGTTGCAAAGAGTCGGACACGACTGAGCAACTTCCCTTTCACTTTTCACGTTCATGCACTGGAGAAGGAAATGGCAGCCCACTCCAGTATTCTTGCCTGGAGAATCCCAGGGACGGGGGAGCCTGGCAGGCTACAGTCCATGAGGTCACAAAACAGTCAGACGTGACTGAAGCAGCTAACAACAGCAACAAGCCTTTGGAGAATATTCTTCCTCTACGTCCAATCCTAAGGAGGAGTAGACATTTGCTGTCTTACAGTCTTTTTCTCTGGACATTAGTCTAACTCTCACTGTGACCCATGTGGACCTGACTTTTTCTTGCATGGTGGATGAGATGGTCAGCTGTGGGAAAAACTGCTCCAATTATGAAACAAGTTCTGCTTTTTTCAACATGCTGAGCGTCTACTCTGCCACTTTGATTTCTGCAATAACCACTCTAAGTCCTTCCGCATGAGATTTCCAATTAAATCGCCCCTTTATGGAGTCTTCTCCATGTTCACTCCCTTCAGAATGATCATTTCCCCTGAATGAAGAGTTTCTAAAAAGATAAGCTCAGTGCTTGTTCAGTCAGTCTTTTTTTGGGGGGGTGGGGGGGGGAGTGGCTGGTGTTTCTTTCTATTAAACATGCGTAGAGCTGATTCAACCTTTTAGTTCATTCTTATGAATCAGGAGGGAGAACGTTAGCACAGATGGGGTGGGCAGATGTACCACACACTGAAGACAGGGAGGAGGGCAACTGACCACGAGAAGAGTCACATTTTTTCTTAACAGATAGACATTTCTTTCCTCCTTTCTTTTTACCTTCCTCCTTTTTTAGCTCTTCCACTCTCTCTTCTTCAACCTCTCCACCACCAAGGCTCTTTATTTTTTTAAGGCTCCTTATTTTTAAGTTCTGAATATTTATTTTAATTTAGAATCCACAACCACACTACACAACTGGAAATCAGGATAGATTACCTGAGCTGGAAATCTTAGAAGAGAGTTATACAGGAAAGGAGGGTTCTGATAAACAGCTGTTTAATGCGCATCATGTTACCTCCACTGGGTGTGTGGGCAACACAGTTAGGAGCATGTTGATATGGGATAGGATAATGATTGCATAACTCGTAGATATACCAAAACCCACTGAGTTGTAAGCTTTGAAACTAGTGAAATGTATGGCACACAAGGTTTACACAATGTATCACACAAACCAATAGGTAAAATGGGCTTCACTGTGTTTGAATGTTCTCTTCTTTCCCAAAGTTTGTAACATCTTCACTCATGCATCTGTACCATCCTCTTCCTTCTGCATCGTGGTGTGGAGCCCCACGCTGGGGCCGCAGGGCAGTGTATCCAGATTAGCCAAGCTTCATGGCAGCTATTGTCACGCTCTATCCTGTTTGTCATGAGCTACGGCATCCTGAAGTTCTTAAGCCATCCTGTCCCTAACCAGCCAGCTTCCACCTCTATATTAAGTAACATCTATGCCATGTAGAATCCTCACCAATGTCCTAATGCAACCCCTGCCGCAGGAACTTGCCTTGTCCTGAGGCTATAAAAATTGACCGCAAGCCCACAGAAGCATCGGTCTCCCTCGAGCCAGCCTAGTGCTCTGAGCCCGTCTCCAGCTCTGTTCTCCTTTCCGTTGGCTCTCCCTCAGCTTCAGGAAGTCAGCCCAGCGTCTTTGGAGCACCCCTCACTACCTCACTCTTTTGCTCTCAATAACTCTCCTCTAAAACACTCTGTGTCTGGAAATTCTTTTCCATCCCGCACCTGGACTGCCTCAACAAAAGGTATTTACTAAAATAGAAGCAGCTCTATGCAGGCTTTTTGCGGGGTGGGGTGTGCAGGGAACAAGCCTCCATTGTGTGGGCAATGGGGCTACAGAAAGACCAGAGAACAGACTTCCCCAAGGTCAATGAACCCACCAGACATAGTGATTCAAGAGAAACCTGAATAAATAAATGTGAATCCCGAAGAGAAGAAAATAGATAAGCCTGAGTTATGAGGATGGAGAGGATATGACCAAGTGACCCTTCCATCTCACACTATTATATTGCAAACAGCTTTGGGAGGGAATCCCTTATTCTCCAGCGGGTTTTCAAGAGCAGTTCCCGAATAACCTCCTCATTAGGGCAGCAAGTTGATGCGGGGTCTCAGTTCATGTCAGAACATTCCCTGTGAAAGAAAAAAGCAGAACAAACTATTCCCAAAGGCCAAGTCTGCAAGAAGCCATACATCTTTAAGGAAAGAGAGATGTATAGAACAGACAGGCTCCAGAACGGAACATGCCTCTCAAAAGTCCAATCCAAGGTTCTTCTCCCAGGATTCGCTAGTACAGTGCTCGAGGCAGAGACAGCATGCTGATACAAGCGACCCAGGAGACACAGGTTTGAACCCTGGAAGATCCCCTGGAGAAAGAAATGAAAACCCATCCCAGTATTCTTGCCTGGAGAATTCCATGGACATAGGAGGCTGGCAGGCTACAGTCCACAGGGCTACAGTCCATATGACTGAAACGACTTAGCACAAGGGAACTAGCACCATCAGGGGGAGCTGTGGTTCCAATTGCTGAGTGCATACAGCAGCTTCTCCCTCTAAGCCAGGGAAGCACCCAACACTTGCTGAAAACCTGCTGAGCTCCAGGCTCAGGGAAAAGTACTAGAGGTGGTGTGGTGAGCAACACCAGGAGAATATTTTTTAAATATATTTTTAATTTTATTTGGCTTCATTGGGTCTTAGTTGCAGCATAAGTGAAAGTCACTCAGTCACATCTGAGTCTTCAACCCCATGGACTATACAGGCTACGGAATTCTCCAGGCCAGAAGACTGGAGTGGTTAGCCTATCCCTTCTCCAGGGGATCTTCCTGACCCCGGAATTGAACTGGGGTCTCCTGCACTGCAGGCAGATTCTTTACCAGCTGAGCTATCAGGGAAGCCTACAGGATCCTGTAGTTGCACCATACGGGATCTCAGTTCTCCTGATGAAGGATCAAACCCACGTCCCCTGCATTGCAAGGTGGATTCTTAACCACTGGACCATCACGCAAGTCCCTCAAAGTCAACAAATTTTATGGACAGCACACTAATTGTATAGCTTACTGGAGCAAGATAGGCCTGTCGTTCTTGCTGCACGATGCAAGGAGATTAAATCAGGTGCTCTGTGACAACCTAGAGGGGAGGGATGGGTAGGAGGTGGGAGGGATTGGGCATATGTATACCTATGGCTGATTCAGGTTGATATATGGCAGAAACCAACACAATATTGTAAAACAATTATCCTCCAATTAAAAAAAATTAGTGTAAGAAATGCTCCCTCTTCTAAGCAACTCTCCACTTAGCCAGAGGGGAGGAGGGGAATGATTTATAGAGAAAGCAAGGTAAGTTCACTAAAGCAGCAGGCTATGCATACCAGAGACCTTGGCACAAACAGGGGGATGTAAGGGAGGTTATCTCAGTGTAGTGGGGATGAGCTAGAGCTCAAAGAAGACAAATTAAAGAGTAGAAAATGGTATATTCAGAGGAGGTGAATTTCCCTGAATATAGCAGTGAGCTGGAGGTTACACCAATGGGATTATGAAGTGACCCTTGGATGCCCCCGTAGCAGTCCTCCTCTTTTAATCAATTTTGCTGCTGGTGCCATGAGTCTCTGAGATCAAGATTTCTGATTTTCCCTCCCAGCACCTCTCAGACGCACTGTGGGGGCTTGAGAGCTTGTCACCATGTCAGCCCTTTCTCTCTTAGCTGGGAGAGTTGGGATTCAATGACCCTGAGAGTGGGCCAGGGGCTAATTAAGGGATTTCATACATCAGTGCCACTCTAGCTAATATGTCCGGGATGTGCTGGTACTCATCCGTGTCTATTTCCTAATCATGAGCCCATAGGGTCCTTCCTGTCAACCTCCTGAAGCCCTCTGTTTTCTGCTCAGTTACCCATGAAGCCTGTACTGAAACACACCCCCACACCTAATGCCACAGAGCGCTCCACCTCTCTCCTGATGAGCTCCTCCAGAAGATGCCCACCTTCCCTGGGCAATGAAAGCCCTTTGTGGGTGCAGGACTGTGACAGAGAGTTTTATCTGAGAACAGTGAGTCAGATCCAAACTTCAAACAGTAAAGAAAACCAGAGTGGAAAGCCCATGGCCCAGGTAGAGTTTCTCCAAGAAATATGGGATATAGAGAGTTCTCTGGTGGTCCAGTGGCAAAGATTCCAGGCTCCCAATATAGGGGATCCAGGTTCTATCCCTGGATCACACATGCCCCAAGTAAAGAGCCCACATACCTCAAAGAAGATTGAAGATTACACATGCTGTAACTAAGACCTGGTGCAGCCAACTTAATTAACTATTTTAAAAAGAAATAAATATGGATGCAGAACAGACATTTGATGGAACAGCAGAACTTTCTTGCTCTCCAAGGCCAAGGAATAAACGAAAAGCTGTCAAGCATCACTAAGATCTGCTGAGATAACACAACAGAAGCACTAAGCACTTGCAATGGCAAACTAGCCATACACGCAGCCCATCAACTCACAGAGCGTGGAGGAGGAGAATAAACCCGAGGCTCGGGCCGTAAGGCCGTCCGTCTAAATCTCTGCCTCTGCCTCATCAGACCGTTCATCCAAAGCTGATTTTCACTGTGAGATTTTTCACTGAAAATAGTTTTTTGTTTATTAAGGAAGAACTGCAATGTATTGTTAAAATATAGATCACGAATGGACATCCATGTGCCAAAAACAAAAGTCTAGACACAGACTTCACACCTTTCACAAATTTTACTCAAACTAGATCACAGACATAAAGGGAAACTGCAAAACTAGAAAGCTATTACAGAAGAACATAGAAGAAAATCTAGATAACCTTGGGTTTGGTGATAACAGATGTAACACCAAATCTACAACCCACGAAAGAAAGAAATGATAAGCTGAACTTCCTTAAAGTAAAAATTTTTCGTGCTGCAAAAAGATACTGTCAAGCGAATGGCAGACAAGCTACGGATTGGGAGAACATGTGTGCATAAGACATGCTGATGAAGGACTGTTATCCAAAACACACGATGAAGTTTTAAAAAGTTAACAACAGGACGCAATATTCTATAATAACCTAAATGGGAAAGAAGCTGAAAAAGAAGAGATATATGTATATGTGTCACTGAATCACTTTGCTTTCATCTGACACTAACAACATTGTAAAAATCGTCTATACTCCAATATAAAATAAAAATTAAAAAACAAGAAAACAAACAACTCAACTGAAAAATGGAGCCAAGCCCTTAAAAAGATCTCACCAAAGAAGACTTACAGGAGGCAAATAAGTACATGAAAAGATGCGCCCATCATACCTCTTCAGGGGAATTTGAATAAAAACAACGGGGCCATACCGCTACCCATCTATCAGAAGAGACAACACCGAGAACACGGACAACCCAAAATGCTGGCAAGAAGGTAGAGCAATAGTAAGGCTCATCTACTGCTGCTTGGAATCCAAAATGGCACAGCCATTTTGGAAGATGGTTTGGCAACTTCTTACAAAAATAAATATACTCTTACCATATGATTCACCAGTCACACTCCTTCGTATTTACCCAACTGCACTGGAAATTCACAACGATAACTGGAGACTGGCTAAAACGACTTTATAGGAGCTCTGGTAAACAAAAATAGACAGCAACCAAGTGAACTGTTGTCTAGTCGCTAAGTTGTGTCCGACTCTTACTGATCCCATGGACTGCAGTCCGCCAGGCTCCTCTGTCCATAGTATTTCCCAGGCACGAAGAGTTACCGTGTCCTTCTCCAGGGGATCTTCTCGACCCAGGAGCTGAACCCACATCTTCTGCCCTGTAGGCAGATTCTCTATCACTGAGCCACCAGGGAAGCCCCGTGTGTGTGTGTGTATACGTATCATGAAAAAGCCAATAAGACGCACATTATACATTAAATTATCACAATGTTTCTCTCTAATGACATGTTTGGGTGGTTTTTTCCAACAACTTTTAATTCTGCAAACTGTTCAGTTTACAGGGAAAGTTTATCACAGCTAATGAGAAAATATTGATTTAGCTCTAAACTATGCTACATGCAGAATTCATTAGGTTCCTGCCTCGTCTGTTTTCTCTTCCAGGATTTCACATTTCATTTTCTCATCATGTCTCCTTCCCTCCCCCGGGTTACGGCTGTTTCTCAGACTTTCCCTTTTGTTTTAAATAGCTTTCAATCCTTTTGAGGAGTATGGAACCTCAGTATGGGTTTTTTGTGATGTTTTATTAGACCTGGGTTATGTGTAGATGACTTCTCTACTCTCAGACGGTAAAGCATCTATCTAAAATGCGGGAGACCTGGGTTTGAGCCCTGGGTTGGGAAGATTCCCCTGGAGAAGGAAATGGCAATCCACTCCAGGACTATTGCCTGTAAAATCCCATGGACAGAGGAGACTCGTAGGCTACAGTCCATGGGGTCACAAAGAGTCTGAAACGACTGAGTGATTTCACTTTCACTTCCACTTATGTGTGGATAATACCAACCTGTCTTATCATGGATGACATTAACCTTGATCACCTACTAAGTAATTATTTGCCAGATTATTTCTTGTAAGTGTCCTCCTCAACACCTTCCCATTTTTGTGCTTTGCTCTTTGGAGAGAGTCAATAAGTGTAGCCCTCTTACAGAAGTATTTTATTTTCTGTGATTATTTGTACATTCCAAATTTTCTACAATACCTACAGAATTTCCGTCAATCATTAGTGATTGACAAAAAGCAAGAGTTTTGGGGGAATTGTTTTATCTTCATTTTTACCAAGAGGATAAAAGTGTATCTTTTTAAATTCTCTATTTGCTTTTCAAAATTTTGATTATGGTAAAACACATAAATAAAATGTCTCGCCTTAACCATTCCAAAGAGTAGAGTTCAGTAACGTTAAGCATATTCACACTGTTGCGAAACTGACTTTCAGAACTTTTCCATCTTGCAAAACTGAATCTCTGTATCCTTTCAGTAATAACTTTCCATCTCCCACCTCCCAGGCCCCTGGCAGCCACATTCCACTTCTTTCCAACAGGTATACAGGGGAGCTATGGCTCGTTCTGTTCCAGATCACCACAATAAAACAACTATTGTGATAAAGTTAAGCATGGTAGTTGAGGTATGCCTGCATATGCATTTGTCTTGTTGAGAAACCTCACATAAGTGGAATCACACAGTATTTGTCATATGATGGAGCCTGGCTGCTTTTACTTAGCACAGTGTCCTCAAGGTTCATCCATGTGGAACCATGTGTCAAGATTTTCTTCCTTTTTAAGACAAAAGGTATTCCTTCATGGCATCACTGACTCGATGGACATGATTTTGAGCAAGCTCCAGTTGTTGGTGATAGACATAACTGAGGAAATGAACTAATAAATGATATTCCTTTGTATATATTCAGTTCCATTCAGTCTCTCAATTGTGTCCAACTCTGCAACCCCATGGACTGCAGCATACCAGGCTTTCCTATCCATCACCATCTCCCGGAGCTTGCTCAAACTCATGTCCATCAAGCTGGTGATACATCCAACCACCTTATTCTCTGTTGTCCCCTTCTCCTCCTGCCTTCACTCTTTCCCAGCATCAGGGTCTTTTCCAATGAGTCAGTTCTTCACATAAGGTGGCCAAAGTATTGGAGTTTCAGTTTCAGCATCAGTCCTTCCAATGAACACCCAGGACTGATTTCCTTTAGGATGGATTGGTTGGATCTCCTTGCAGTCCAAGGGACTCTCAAGAGTCTTCTCCAACATCACAGTTCGAAAGCTCTCTTTATAGCCCAACTCTCACATTCATACACGACTCCTGGAAAAACCATAGCTTTCACTATGTGGATCTTTGTTGGCAAAGTAATGTCTCTGCTTTTGAATATGCTGTCTAGGTTGGTCATAACTTTTCTTCCAATGAGCAAGCATCTTTTAATTTCATGACTGCAGTCACCATCTGCAGTGATATTGGAGCCCAAGAAAATAGTCTCATCACTGTTTCCATTGTTTGTCTATCTATTTGCATGGAGTAATGGGACTGGATGCCATGATCTCAGTTTTTTGAATGTTGAGTTAAGTTTAAGCCAACTTTGTCACTCTCCTCTTTCACTTTCATCAAGAGGCTCTTTAGCTCTTCACTTTCTGCCATAACGGTGGTGTCATCTGGTATCTGAGATTATTGGTATTTCTCCAGGCAATCTTGATTCCAGCTTGTGCTTCATCCAGCCCAGCATTTCACATGATGTACTCTGCATATAAGTTAAATAAGCAGGGTGACAATACACAGCCTTGACATACTCCTTTCCCAATTTGGAACCAGTCTGTTGTTCCATGTCCAGTTCTAACTGTGGCTTCTTGACCTGCATACAGATTTCTCAGGAGGCAAGTAAGGTGGTCTAGTATTCCCATCTCTTAAAGAATTTCCCAGTTTGTTGTGATCTACATAGGCAAAGGCTTTGGTATAATCAATAAAGCTCAAGAAGATGGTTTTCTGGAATACTCTTGCTTTTTCTATGAGCCAATGGATGTTAGCAATTTGATCTCTGGCTCCTCTGCCCTTTCTAAATGCAGCCTGAACATCTAGAAGTTCTCAGTTCATGTACTATTATAACCTGGCTTGGAGAATTTTAAGCATTACTTTGCTAGCATGTGAGATGAGTGCAGTTGTGGGGTAGTTTGAACTTCCTTTGGCATTGCCGTTCATTGGGATTGGAATACTACATTTTGGAGAAGGCAATGGCAACCCACTCCAGTACTCTTGCCTGGAAAATCCCATGGACGGAAGAGCCTGGTAGGCCACAGTCCATGGGATCGCTAAGAGTCGGACACGACTGAGTGAATTCACTTTCACTTTTCACTTTCATGCATTGGAGAAGGAAATTGCAACCCACTCCAGCGTTCTTGCCTGGTGAATCCCAGGGATGGGGGAGCCTGGTGGGCTGCCATTTACAGGGTCACACAGAGTTGGACATGACTGAAGCAACTTAGCAGCAGCAACAGCAGTATCATACTACATTTTATTTAGCCATTTACACTGTTTTTTTTGGTGAACAGCTGAGTAGACTCCACCTTTTAGCTAGTACAAGTAATGCTGCTGTAAACCTGAGTGTGCAAACATTTCTCTGAGACCTGCTTTCAATCCTTTTGGTTACAAACCCAGAACTGAAATTGCTGGTAACAAGGATACACTAATAACAATAATATGGGAATTCTATTTTTATTGTTTTGAACAATCATTTTGCCATTTTCTATAATGGTTGCACCATTTTACATTTCCACTAACAGTGCACAAGCTTTCCCATTTCTCTACATTTTTACCAACACTTTTGCTTTCTGGTTTTCTGATATTAGCCATCCTATTAGGTGATAAGTGATGAAAGGCAGTCTTTAAAATGATAAAAGACCCTCACTGATCCTGTTCCATCAACATGACCCATCCATAGTTCTTTTTGGTGGAACCAAATAGAAGTACACCTAGCTTAATATAGGCTGGAATATTTGAGTTAGGTTTTATTGCCATTGGTCTTGATGGAGCTGTTGCTCACACTTTTGCATTTAATAACAAAGTTTTAGCTTAAGCCTTGCTCCTCAGTGGCTCATCCAATTTGTCTTCCTTTCTACCTTCTATTTCAGCTAAAATATTGTTTTTAATATTTAAACTTGATATTCTGAAATAAAAATAGGTTTTTAGAAGGTTTTTCTTATGACTTTGAAGTCTTTTAACTAAATAAAAGTTGTGGGACTTCCCTGGGGGTCCAGTGGCTAAGACTCTGTGTTCCAAATGCAAGATGCCCAGGTTCAATCCCTACCAGGGAACTAAGATTCCCACATGCCACAGCTGAAGATCCACCCGTTGCAACTAAGACCCAAGGAGCTAAATAAATAATAAATATAAAACAAACATTTAAAAAATGAATGAAAGTCATAAATTGGTTTAGTTTATTCTTATTTGTTTTTTCAAGAGAAATATAGCATGTCCAATTTAATTTGTTTTAAATTGTGAATGGAAATAATCAAAATAAGCAGTAAAAACACAAATAATGATCTCCATTCCCCCATGGTAAAAGAAAAGAGAAGAAACATGTTAGGAACAAGAGAAGAAAAGAAAAAGAAAAAAATGGAGATAGACAAAAAGAGCAGAAAATGTTTTATATATATATATATATATACACACATATATATATACAGAAAAAGAGAAGATATATAAACATATATTGCTACAGTTATAACAAGAGGATTTTTACATTAAACAAATGTAAACACCAAGAAATAACCATTAAGAAGAAAAAACTTTTCTTTTATTAAATTCATTAAGGTCACTCTTCCAATAAAAGATACTATTCTGCCTTCTCAGTTCTTCCCAAACTTCTTGGAAGAGCTGCCCGCCCTCACTTCAGCCTCCTGTCCTGGTCCACTCACTCCTCAACCTGCTGTAAGGTGGCTTCTGAGCCTCTTCTCCACTGAACCCGCTCTGCCAGTAACGTGCACGTTGTCATGGAAACACCGAATCCTGCTCTTCTGTCCTGCTTCCCCACATACTTCCAGGACCACCATCCATCATCTTTTTGGAGAGTGACCTTCACTCACTTTTTCTTTGGGTAGCCTCTATTATCAATCACTTGTCCACCCCCTTTCCCACCTCACTCCCTAGAGAACCTCTGTAAGCCTTATCACCAAAGCTGGCAATAGATTCTGAGTATGTATGCAGCATCTAAATCTGATGATCCTACTTTTTCTTCTTTGGACCTTGGTACTTGGTATCTTCTTGGACTTTGAGGCCTCTCTGTCCATCTGCCAGGTAGACACATTTTTCTGAGTTTTCCACGGATCCCATGAATTCCTGATGTAGAAATGGAATCCATCCCCTTTCTGGGCACATGGCAGCCACTGCTGAGCAGGTGGGATCAGAAGCCAGGTGGCCAGAGGAACAGAGTGACTGTGAGGGATGAAGGTGGGATGGTGATTTACAGATGTGAAGGAAGCAGGAGACGAACCAAGGGTGAGCTGCGCTGAGAGCACCTGGTGTTGGGGGAAGGAGCCAGTGGCCAGGAGGGAAGCTTGGAGGAGAGAGGAGGACACTGCGTGCTCGGCAGGAGGGCGTGTGGAAGGATCCAGGATAAGAGACGCGGCGAAGAGAAGGGGGAGGGGACACCACCGCTGACAGGGAATTAGTACTTAGTAACCTGATCATTCGTTTCCTTTTCCCATATATTTATTACAGAAATCTTGGCCTTTGCAGCAAAAAGTTGAAATCTTCAGGTCCCCAATATTGTAATTTGAAGACATACAGAAATCATAACAGTCCAGTACAGTGTGGTTGAGCTTCCACCGACCTGGAAGAGGACAGTGACTCTCAGCACCATAGAAACATACCCAGAACCTCCCCTGGACACATCCAGTCTGGCCTCCAGACTAGGGACATGTCCATCTCCCAGGGAGGGCCCCTCAGACTATAGCCCCTCCCCAGGGTTGGAAGTGAGGCCCAGCTGGAGCCAGAAGAACCTGGCTTCGTAGCATTACCTTTCTCTGAGAAAAGGAAGAAATCTCTGGTTCTGCATCCGGGACCTTGTTCCATGGTGCAATTGCCTTGGCCTTGCAAACACTGACCTTTCTTAAAATTTTGGCAGACCATACATAATGTATCTGAAGCTATAGAAAATAGAAGCAAAGGTTGATTACAGAGTCAAATGGGCTGATATTAAGGTGGGCTAAACACTGGTAGGGTCAAGGGGTCAAGGGATCCTAAATATTTCCTTTAATAATACTCTTAAAGCTTGGTAACATTTGCATCATATTATGACTGTGGATTCTGCAAAGACAGCCATTTTTTACACAGGGATTTTTTTTAAATTATTTCCTTGACTGCACTGGGTCTTAGTTGTGACGTGTGGGATATAGTTTCCTGAGCAAGGATGGAACACGGGCCTCCTGCATTGGGAGCACAGAGTCTTAACCACTGGACCACCAGGGCAGTCCCTACACAGGAATTTTGACTCTGTTAAAATAATATGAAAGCTGTCCCCTTAGCTATGATGCTATTATGAAGAACACAATGAAATTGTCTACATACAGCCACCTGAGGCCAGACTCTAGCAGCACATACGGACCGTGCTGGCCTCAAGGTAGGATTGCAGTCTCACAAAACTTCCCACCATACCTCCCTCCCCACAAGGAAGCTGATGTCCAAACATATCTAAGTGACAATGGAAATATTGTCCCTTGTAACAGAAACATTGGTTCAAGATGACCTTTCAGCAACCTGTTCCTGCTGTATCACTGCCCCTTGGCTGTGTCTTTATGGAAAGTCTGGAGCAACCATTGACTCTTCCTCATAGGGCCAGCCCAGCAAAGCACAAATCGTTCCCCCTGGAGAAGGGGCCCCAGCCCCAGCCTGCCCCCACAGAGGGACTGACCCCACTCTGAGACCTTGGGAAGGAACCTGAACTCTTTCTCTGTGAGCAGTCTGGATGGGGACAGAAGAAAGAGCCCTCTGATCCTTGCCAGTCAAACCATCCCAAACCTTGTCCCCTCCCAGGCGGGTTGGGTCACCAGGTGGGCACCGCTGCCGTGCCCAGCTCTACATCCTCAACCCTGACCCAGCTCCCACAGGGACTCACCCACTCCTTGGAAGAACACGAAAGGGAAGACCCCCAGCAGCAGGAGCAGCAGGAGGAGCTTGTCCATCTCGGTCTGGGGGTGCAGGGGGTGGAAAGATGGAGAAGTGGTTGGAGCAGGGGAGCAGAGTGCCTGGGGAGGGTGAGGACAGACCGCGCTTGTGTGCGGGTGAGAGAAGGCCACGCACTCTGGACAGAGCTGCTCTGGGCTGTGGGCAGGAGTTTCCTTTTACACACCCGCCAGTGGGTGTTTCACAGCCAAGTGGGCCCAGGAAATGTTCCCACAGGAACAGCCCCCTTGGACACTTACAAGGATGTTATCCAGTGGGCCTGGAAGCTTGTGGTGGTTCTAGACACCCCCTGTCTGGCTGCTTTGCAGGGAAGCTTCCTGTGCTGGGATGGTGCCTGAAATTTTGCATGCTACAGTCCATGGGGTCGCAAAGAGTTCGACATGACTGAGCGACTGAATTGAACTGAACTGACCTCGAAGTAGATGGACCATACAATTTATTCTCTAGAGTGAAGCATTGACCTGAGAACTTGACCAGATCGTTTTCTGCTTTCCACTATCTTTTCCTAGCTTCCCCAGTGATACATGCTAAGTCGCTTCAGTTGTGTTCCACTCTTTGTGACCCTATGGACTGTAGCCCGCCAGACTCCTGTGTCCATGGGATTCTCCAGGCAAGAATACTGGAGTGGGTTGCTATGCCCTCCTCCAGGGGATTTTCTGGACCCAGGGATCAAACTCATGTTTCTTGCAGCTCCTGAATTGCAGACAGATTCCTTACCACTGAGCCACCTGGGCATCTTCAGTGATAGATAACAGGCCTCTTTCCAATATCACAGTAAGCATTGTGTCCTATGCACTGTTATCAATACAGCCTTCACATTTGCATAGACCAGGGTGGAGTAATACTATGGAAGAAAAATTTTGTTCTTTGGCGGCTCCAATAATCTGTTCATATCCTGTTTTCTCCATTTTCTACTCCTTCCTCACCCTTTGCTCTTGCACAGTGATGACAGGGGTGATGTGGTATTTGGGGCCCCATGGCAGCTCTGGAACCCCACTATCCTGTGAGAGGGGCTGCTGAGCATACAGGGGATTCTGGACCATTCAGCAAAGTTCCTCAGTGTGGGGACTGGGTATCAATGATGACTTTCATCCACACAACCCACACTGTTGCACAATCTGTACTGAATCACCTTTGTCTTTGGAAGGCGGTGGACGGTGAGAGGAGCTGGACTCCTAGTCTGTGGCAGGTGGGGGCTCTGGGCCCCTTTCCCCCCGATTGCTTTCTGGGCTGGCAGACCCTCATGCATTCATACATTTGTCCTACTATTCTTGTTGAGTCAGAAATAGGGCTGAGCACCTGCTCTGTACCACACAGTGTGCAGAGAGCTTCTGGTGAATGGTGAGAGTGATTGCCAGGGTCTCTGCCATGAAAGGATTGTTCTGATGGAGGAGAGAAGGGAATGGGAGACCTCACCCCCCACCCCACACTGGAACAGTTTCCCTAGCCCTCAATCTGCATGTTGGGACCTTGCTCCATCATCGTTCTCCTTCCTTTGTCTGGATCTCCAAGCATGAATATCATCGTTGGGGAACTGGCTATTTTTATAAAATGTGAAGACACTCCAGAGATTGTAAGTAGCGAGGACGAACTGAAAGAGTAACATTGAAACATATACATTACCATATGTAAAATAGATAGCCAGTGGGAATTTGCTCCTTTGCTGATGCAAGGAGCTCAACCCCAGTGCTCTGTGACAACCTGGAAGGGTGGGATGGGGTGGGTGGGAGGTTCAAGAGGGAGAGGACATATCTGTGCCTGTGGCTGATTCATGTTGATGTGTGGTGGAAACTAACAAATGTTTAAAACAATTATCCTCCAATTAAAAAATAAAACAAAAAACTGACATAGCTCTAAACAAAATTGTAATTAAAATATTAAAAAAAAATTTGCACCCTCTTTGCCTTGTGTGGGTCACCTAGTTAGTCCATGCCAATGACCAAGTGTCTGTAAAAATTCTGAGTCCTCCTATTTAGTCCTAGAGCAGTGATCATCTCTGTCTATATAAATCCAACTTGGTGAATACAGAATCTGTGCTTTTAGGGCTAGAAAAATAAAAGAGTTGAATGTAGTAGAAATTGTTTAATACATTGTAAAATAACATAACCATTTACCTAGCCCTATGGTCTCGATTACTTCTGTTGTTTGGATAGGATTTGCTTTTGCATATTTGTTTATGATGTGTTTATGATAGATTGAAGATAAATCTCAAAAGATGTATTTGCCTTTGTAGATCTTGGGTTTTGAAAATACTAAATAAGTGTTGTTCTAACTGCTCTCACAATTGCCAATACTGACTTGGCTCTGAGAGGTGACAGGGACCCTTTACTTTGATCAAAAATGAGTCAAGCTCCTCTAAGCTCTCTTTTTGTCCTGTTTCCTGACCTGGACCATGTCCTTGGCAAGGCCAGCCCAGTTTTAGCAAGAATTTTAGTAAAACCCTCCACCTTGATAAGCTGATCAAATTCCTCCTTCGTTGCCTCCATATCTTAACACGTCGTTAAGAATCAGCAAGAATCCTGTTGAGTCAACCTAGCAGGATTCTCATAGATCTGATGTTTCCTCTTAGTAATTTTACATAATGATGCCACTCCCCACCCCAACCAGCCCCTTCTTGGACTCAGAACTGAGTCCAAGCTTTCTTCCCTACCACCAAACTCCACTAGAGTTGTTCCCTGGAACAAAATCTGCCTTGCTGCTGTTAACAAATGTCCTGAGTACTTTTTAAGTTGTTATTGAATTTGTCACAATATTGCTTCTGTCTCATGCCTTGGTTTCTTGCCTGTGAGGCATGTGAGATCTTAGTTCTGCAACCAGGGTCAAGCCCACACCCCACGCACTGGAAGGCTAGATCTTAACCGCTGCACCAGCAGGGAAGCCCCGTGAGTATTTTGCACTTAGCAGAGGGCCATGGTCCTAACTGACAGAAACAGAGGGAATGGGAAGGAAAGCAAGCAGCAGGGGCTACACCTGCAATGAGTGTGTCCTGAGCCTCAGTGCAGGTGTCCCCCAGGCGGGGTGCAGGCTTGGGCTCCAGGACTGGAGCGGAGGTAGTCATGGGGAACGTTTGACCCGGAAGAAATGGCTATTTCAGCAAAGCCCTACTCACAAGAGAAGCTCCTTCTTGGGGCTGGAGCAGTGAAATGCCCAAAGAATAAAGAATCGGGGACTGTTGAAGGGCCCAGAGAGCTGATCAGGCCTCATGTGCCCCACTGATTAGATAGCAGCCTCAAGGGCACAGGGATGGCACCTGGGACATTTGTCCCTGTAACTGTCCAATGGGGCTGGTCCTGCGGGAACATTTCCTGGGCCCACTTGGCTGTGAAACACCCACTGGCGGGTGTGTAAAAGGAAACTCCTGCCCACAGCCCAGAGCAGCTCTGTCCAGAGTGCGTGGCCTTCTCTCACCCACACAGAAGCGCGGTCTGTCCTCACCCTCCCCAGGCACTCTGCTCCCCTGCTCCAGCCACCTCTGCACCTTTCCACCCCCTGCACCCCCAGACCGAGATGGACAAGCTCCTACTGCTGCTCCTGCTGCTGGGGGTCTTCCCTTTCGTGTTCTTCCAAGGAGTGGGTGAGTCCCTGTGGGAGCTGGGTCAGGGCTAAGGATGTGGAGCTGAACTGGACCCGGGACAAAGTCAAAGACGAGGTTGTGGAATGGTTTGACTGGCAAGGATCAGGGGGCTCTTTCTTCTGTCCGCACCTGGACTGCTCCCAGGGAAAGAGCTCAGGTTCCTTTCCAAGGTCTCAGAGTGGGGTCAGTCCCTCTGTGGGAGCAGACTGGGGCTAGGGCCCCATCTCAAGGGGAAAGGATTTGTACTTTTCTGGGCTGGCCCTATGAGGCAGAGTCAATGGTTGCTCCAGGTTTTCCATAAAGACACAGCCAAGAGGCAGTGATGTAGTAACAGGAGGTAATTGGATGGTTTATTTTGAACCAATACTTTTACAGAATTGGCTATTTTTGTAATATTATATATGCTTAATGAATTCAGGGTACTGTCGGACTCCTTTTAATGGTATTGGGACATAGGTGTTCCTTTAAGAACAAAATTTTAAATTTAAAAAAATTATCGGCTTCCTTTGTGGTCTAGAGAAATGAGTAATATAGCAGGAACTGTTTCATATTTTATAAAATAGGCTAGTCCTATATAATGCTTTTGTTCCTGTCTTATTTGGAAAGTACTTGCTGTACATCCTCCCCTGGTAGCTCAGTGGTAAATAATCCACCAGCCAATGCAGGAAATTTGGGTTCGATCCCTGGGTCAGGAAGATCCCCTGGAAAAGGAAATGGTAACCACTCCAGTCTTCTTGGCTGGAAAATCTCATGGACAGAGAAGACTAAGGTACAGTCCATGAGGTCACAAAGAGTCAGACATGACTTAGTGACCAAACAACAACAGCAATTCTTACAGTGCTCTTTTTACTTAAATATGTCTGTACTTTGAATGACTTTTGGTGCTGTCCTTAGAAATCTTTGGAGACCAAAATCTGCCTTCTCATCCTTAAACCAGTGTAGTACTTTTGCCCCCACCCCTTTCCCAAGGGATCCTGGTCCAGGGCAGCTATATGGAATGCTCTGGGTGTGTTCTGCACAATTGCTCCAAAGCTAAAGGCAGCTTGTGAGCACAGAGCTGGTACTATGGGGATGTTCAGCCCAGATCCCAGGGAACAAAGGCTGAGCAGACATAATCTCTTAGTGCTATTCAGGTGCAAGTTGGGAAACTTCACTTGCTTGGTTAGAACCCACGCCTTTCCCCCCGCCCCCTCATACCTCACATTCTAGTATCTGCCATATTTCCCAGCAGGTAGTGTGCCATATTCTTGTTCAAGGTTATTTTGGAAAGACAAACAGCTCTAGGGGGGCACCATTCACATAGTATGCAATTCACCCATAAAGTATACACAAAGCTATTTATCCTGAATGGATTCTGAAATTCCCATGTCAAAGACCCCATTTCCTTACATATACAGTGGGAGCAACCTAGTGGGGGTATGTCTTTCCCCAGATAGCATGCAGGACAAGTATTTAGAGCCAGGCTTTGTCCCTCAACCCCTAGGTCCTCTGTGACTTACCTACCCTGGTCTCAGCCCATTCTGCCCTGGCCTCCGCTTCCCTGTGTGTTTCCCTGCAGCTCCAGCCACCTTGTGTAAGGTCTGCACTATTTTTAAGAGGGGCGTATGTTTGTATGGCGAGGGGAACTGCACTGCCGAAGAAGGCCCCGGTTGCAGAACTTCCGATATGTTCTTCTTCAATGTGAGAGGTAATGCTCTTATGCGGGGCTTCTCTGCCTTGAGCGGGCGCCTGATTCCTGACCCTGGGGAAGGGCTGCAGTCTGAGGGGCCCTCCCTGGGAGGTGGACATGTCCCTGGTCTGAGGCTGGGCTGGATGTGATTGGCAGAGGTTCCAGGTACGGTTCTCTGGTGCTGAGTGTCAACATTCTTCCCATCCAGATGGCTGGCTCTACAACCACACACAACTGGACTGTTATGATAAATGTAGAGCTTGGAACTTGTTGCGCGGAGGCCTCAAAGTTTCAAGTTTTTGCTGTAAAGGCCAAGATTTCTGCAATATGTACAGAGGAAGATCACTGCATTGGAAGAGACACTAACTGCTAATTCCCTGTTCCCTCCCCGGCATCTCTTGTCCTGAATTCTTCCACACGCCCTCCTGCCGAGCATGCAGTGTCTTCCTCTCTCCTCCAAACTTCCCTCTTCACTTCCCTCCTGGCCACTGGCTCCTTCCCCCAACACCAGGTGCTCTCAACGCAGCTCACCCTTGGTTCATCTCCTGCTTCCTTCACGTCTGTAGATCACCATCCCACCCTCATCCCTCACAGTCACTCTGTTCCTCTGGCTGCCTGGTTTCTGATCCCACCTGCTCAGCAGTGACTGCCGTGTGCCCAGAAAGGAGATGGGTTCCATTTCTACATCAGGAGTTCATGGGATCCGTGGAAAACTCAGGAAAATGTGTCTACCTGGCAGATGGACAGAGAGGCCTCAAAGTCCAAGAAGATATCAAGTACCGAGGTCCAAAGAAGAAAAAGTAGGATCATCAGATTTAGATGCTGCATACATACTCAGAATCTATTGCCAGCTTTGGTGATAAGGCTTACAGAGGTTCTCTAGGGAGTGAGGTGGGAAAGGGGGTGGACAAATGATTGATAATAGAGGCTACCCAAAGAAAAAGTGAGTGAAGGTCACTCTCCAAAAAGATAATTGATGGTGGTCCTGGAAGTAGGACAGAAGAGCAGGATTCGGTGTTTCCATGACAACGTGCATGTTACTGGCAGAGCGGGTTCAGTGGAGAAGTGTCTCAGAAGCCACCTTACAGCAGGTTGAAGAGTGAGTGGACCAGCACAGGAGGCCGTAGTGAGGGCGGGCAGCTCTTCCAAGAAGTTTGGGAAGAACTGAGAAGGCAGAATAGCATCTTTATAAGAACAATGAGTTTAGTAAGTTGTCAAGCAGAGGAAGATTTGTGTCTTCTCTTTAGCGTAAAAATGCTTCTATTATTATGACTAGAAATATCTGTCACCATCTCATTATCACTCCCACTCTGTGTGTGTTTTCTGACCTTTTGACCTGTCTTTTCTCCTTTGTATTGTTTCCTCTGTCCTTACCCTTTTCCTTTATTTCCTTTCCCTCACCACTCATGATGCAAGAATATTATCATCTCACTTTACTTTTTTACTGTAATCTTACACTTGTCTTTCATAAATTAAAACAAAGTATGAATAATATTTTGCTTCTTTTGTGGAGTCTTAAAATTCATTTTTGTATGATTTTTTAAATTTCAGTCAATTTTTTTGAACTTGTGAGAAAGTCTTCTGTATGTCTACTTCTATTTTCAGAATGTCAAATGTAAATATTTTTCATGGTATTTTCTCCCTAAAATTGAGGTGAGATAGAAAATAAAATATAAGGCCAGTTAGATTAGCCTTTGTAGGGCACCACCTATGCCAGAGCTTTGTCTTTAAACTCTAAAATATAGCCAGGACATGCAAGCAGCCTGAATGTTAATCAACAGGTGAATGATTAAAGAAACTGTGGTACATATATGCAATGGAATATTCAGTTCAGTTCAGTTCAGTCGCTCAGTCGTGTCCGATTGTTTGCAACCCCGTGAATCGTAGCACGACAGGCCTCCTTGTTCGTCACCAACTCCCAGAGTCTACTCAAACTCATGTCCATTGAGTTGATGATGCCATCCAGCCATCTCATCCTCGGTCGTCCCCTTTTCCTCCTGCCCCCAATCCCTCCCAGCATCAGAGTCTTTTGCAATGGGTCAACTCTTCGCATGAGGTGGCCAAAGTACTGGAGTTTCGCTTTAGCATCAGTCCTTCCGGTGAATATTCAGGACTGATTTCCTTTAGGATGGACTGGTTGGATCTCCTTGCAGTCCTCAAGAGTCTTCAACACCACAGTTCAAAAACATCAATTCTTTGGTGCTCAGCTTTCTTCACAGTCCAACTCACATCCATACATGACCACTGGAAAAACCATAGCCTTGACTAGATGGACCTTTGTTGGCAAAGTAATGTCTCTGCTTTTGAATATGCTATCTAGGTTGGTCATAACTTTTCTTCCAAGGAGTAAGCGTCTTTTAATTTCATGGCTGCAGACAATCTACTCATCCATAAAAAGGAATGAAATTGGGTCATTTGTAGTGAGATGGACAGAACTAGAGTCTGTCATAAAGAGTGAAGTAAGTCAGAAAGAGAAAAGCAAATGTTGTATATGAACGCATATATGTGAAATCTAGAAAACTGGTCCTGGTGAACCCATTAGCAGGGCATAGAAACAGAGACTCAGATGCAGAAAATGGACATGTGGACACAGGGCAAAGGCAAGGGTGGGGCAAGCTGAGAGAGTAGTATGAACATATATAAACTATCGTGTGTAAAGTAGATAGCCAGTGGGAAGCTGTTGTGTAGCAAAAGGAGCTCTGTGCTCTGATAACCTAGAGGGGTGGGGGGGTGGTGTTGGGAGAGGAAGGTTCAATAGGGAGAGGATATATGTACACATCTAGCTGATTCACTTTCTTATGAAGCAGAATCTAATACAATATTGTAAAGAAATTAAAGCAATTATACTCCAATACTAAAATACAAAAACAACAACAACTCCCTGTAAAATATCAGGAAAAACTCTATCAGCATCGCTGGTGAAAAACCAACTCAAGTATTCCAGCCCACATTAAGCTTGTCTAGTTAGATCTTACTATACTAAGGAGAGAGCTTCCAGGTGGTGCTAATGGTAAAGAACCTGCCTGCCAGTGCAGAATACACAAGAGATGCAAGTTCAGTTCCTGGATTGGGAAGATCCCCTGCAGGAGAGCAGGGCAACCCACTCCAGTATTCTGACCTGGAGAATTCCATAGACAGAGGAACCTGGAGGGTTACAGCCCATGGGATTACAAAGAGTAGGACATGACAAATGACTTAACATGCCCGCATGGATACTAAGGAGAACTATGGATGGACCAGGGTGATGGAGACAGGACCAGTGAGAGGTTCTTTTTATTTTAAAAGCAATCCTCTTGAGGACTTCTCTGGTGGTCCAGTGGTTAAGAATCCGCACTTCCACTTGGGGGCCTGGGTTCAACCCCTAATTGGGGAACCAAGATCCAATATGCTGCATGGTGTGACCAAAAAATAAAAACATTTTTAAATAACTGCATTCTTAGCCAGATTCTCATGAGCAATGTGAACCGTGACTCTTGTAAAACATTTTAAAAGTACAAATAAGTTAAAAGAGCATTAATAACAGAGTTAATGGACAATAGTGACTTGCTTTCAAGGAGCATAGTATGATAAAAGGGAAAAAGTCACTTTATCTGGAGTAGACTGAGAAATAATATCTCAGCCTGATAATCAAGGTTAGTATCAATAGCAATAAAGCAGGTTAACAGCATATACCTTAGATACTAAGCCCTGAGAATAGCACTGCCCCTCTGTGGGTCTCCTTCCCCATATCCATAACTCTAGTCTAATTGCAAGAAAAATATCAGACAAACCCTAACCAAGGGACATTCTGTAAAATAACTGCACAGTAATCTTCAAAATTATCAACATCACACACACACACACACACACACACACACACACACACAAACCAGAGAAATTCTGAGAAACTGTCATAGTCCAGAGCAGGTAGGCAGATGTGGTGAGTAAAAGAAATGTAAGAATCCTGGAAGAGAAAAAGAAAAATTAAGCAAGAAGCTAAGGAAATCTGAATACAATATGGAGTTTAGTTAATAATAAAGAGTACTGTTGATGCTATTGTCACCATGAATGAAATCATATTTTCTCATTAGTGGTGACAATACCAACGCAATGTAATCTGTTTGCTGTCCGGGAAGCTGGGTGAGAACCTGGATACCAGTCCTGGGCTCTTCACTCTCTGGACATCCGTCTGCCCCGGACCCAAAAACAAGAGCCTCTCATGTGGGTGGGTGTGTATGAGCTCAGCCTGCTCAGCTTGGTCCAACTCTTTTGCGACCCCATGGGCTGTGACCTGCCAGGTTCCTCTGTCCATGGCATTCTCCAGGCAAGAATGTTATAGTTGGTTACCATTTCCTTCTCCAGGGGGTCTTCCCAACCCAGGGACTGAACCCATATTTCCTGCATGGGCAGGTGGGTTCTTTACCACTGAGCCACTTGGGAAGCCCTCTCCTGTGAATAGGCTTTGCTGAAATAGCTTTTTTCCTCTGGGTCCAAAGTTCCCTACTATTCCCTCCCCTCCAGTCCCAGAGTTCAAACCAGTACCCAGCTTGGCTGACACCTGCCTCAGGGCTCAGGGTGCACCCACTGTGGGTGCATCCCATGCCTTTTGCTTTCCCTTCCCCCTCCCTCTGATTGAGCTCATAAGTGAGATGTCAGTGGGCATCTCAATACTGAAGCTGTGTTGACAATACGAGGGTAGTTGTCATAGCAAATCCTGGTGGCTCAGATGGTAAAGAATGTGCCTTCAACACAGGAGACCCTGGTTCAATCCCTGGGTTGGGAAGATCCCCTGGAGAAGGAAATCACAACCCACTGCAGTATTCTTGCCTGGAGAATTCCACTCGTGGAGGAGCCTAGTGGTCCACAGTCCACAGGGTCCCAAAGAGTTGGACACGACTGAGAGACAAACCCACTAAGTATTTTCTATAAACCAGTATCCACATCTACTGCTATCATGCATATCTAAATTAGGATGTATCTTCAGCCTATCATATACACATTAAATGTATGGCAAATACTTTCCAAATAGAAAAGGAACTAAAACATTATAGAGGCTTCCCTGGTGGCTCAGAGGTTAAAGCATCTGCCTGCAATTCGGGAGACCCAGGTTCGAACCCTGAGTCTGAAAGATCCCTGCAGAAGGAAATGGCAACCCACTCCAGTATTCTTGCCTGGAGAATCCCATGGAGTGAGGAGCCTGGTAGGCTACAATCCACGGGGTCGCAAAGAGTCGGACACGAATGAGCTACTTCACTTTCACTTTTCAAAGCATTATAGAGGACTAGTCTATTTTATAAAATATGAAATAATTCCTGCTATATTACTCTTATTTCTCTAGACTACAAAGGAAGCAGATAATTTAAAATTCTGTTGCTGTTGCTCAAAGGAACACCTATGTCCCAGTATCTTTGAAAGTACAATTTTGTGGTATCCTGAATTCATTAGTCATGTGTCATAAAAATAGCTAATTCCCAAATAAGAGTATTCATTCTAGGAGATCTAGCCCAAAGGAGAAAGATGATGGAGTAGAGTCCCAACGTGCAGGTTGGGGGCTAGAGAAACCGTTCACAGTGCAGGATAGTGGGTGTCTTCCATGCCCCTCTCTCCCTCTCCATCAGAACAACCCTTTCATGGCAGAGACCTTGACAGTCATGCTAATCATACCCCAGAAGCTCTCTGAACACTGCGTGGTACAGAGCAGGCGCTCGGCCCTATTTCTGACTCAACAAGAATAGTAGGACAAATGCATGAATGCATGAGGGTCTGCCAGCCCAGAAAGCAATCAAGGTGAGGGGGCGGGGAAGGGGCCCAGAGCCCCCACATGCCACAGACTAAGAGTCCAGCTCCTCCCACATTGTGAGAGGAGAGAATTCCCCTCCACCGCCTTCCAAACACAAAGGTGATTCAGAGTAAATTCTGCAGCAGTGTGGGGTGCGTGGACGAAGGACGTCATTAATACCCAGTCCCCACACTAACGAACTTTGCTGAATGGTCCAGAATCCCCTGTGTGCCAGCAGCCCCTCTCACAGGATAGTGGGGTTCCAGAACTGCCCACGGGGCCCCAAGTCCCACACCACTCCCGTCATTGCTGTGCAAGAGCAGAGGGTGAGGAAGGAGTAGAAAATGGAGAAAACAGGATATGAACAGATTATTGGAGCCACCAAAGAACAAAATTCCTCTTCCATAGTGTTACTTCCACCCTGGTCTATGCAAACTTGAAGGATGTATTGATGATAATAGTGCATAGCACACAACGTGTACCGTGACACTGGAAAGAGGCATGTTATCTATCACTGGGGAAGCTAGGAAAAGAGAGTGAAAAGCAGAAGATAACGAGCTGGCCAAAATTTCTCATGGAAGTTTATGCTCCTCAAACATCTTGATGGTGCTTCCTCAGGGAAGGATCTTGGTGCCATCATGAGAAACTCAACAAATAACAAGTGCTGTAGAGGGTGAGGAGGAGAGGGAAGTCTTCACACTGTTGGTGGAGATGTAAACTATTGTAACCACTAGGGAAAACAGTCCAAATATATATATGTATATATATATATGATCCAGAAATCCTACTCCTGAACATGTATCTGGAGAAAACTCTAATTCAAAAAGATACATGCAGCCCAAAGTTTGCAGGAGCACTATTCACATTAGCCAACACGTGGAATCAACCTAAATGTCCATCAACAGATGAATGATAAAGAAGATGTGGTACATATACACAGTAGAATATTACTTAGCCATAAAAAAGAACAAAATAAGGCCATTTGCAGCAACATAGAAAAATCTAAAGATTATTGTACTAAGTGAAGTAAGCCAGAAAGAGAAAAACAAATACCACATAACATCCCTCGTATATAGAACCTAAAATATGACATAAATGAACTTATTTACTAAACAAAAATATACTTAAGGTTTCCCTTAAGATGGTAAAGAATATGCCTGCAATCTAGGAGATCCAGGTTTGATCCCTGGATAGTGAAGATCCCCTGGAGAAGGGAATGGCAACCCACCCCAGTATTCTTGCCTGGAGAATTCCATAGACAGAGAGGCCTGGCAGGCCACAGTCCATGTTATAGTCAGAGTCACAAAGAGTTGGACACAACTGAGTGTCTAGCACTCTCACTTTAGAAAACAAACCTATGATTAACAACAAAAGTGAGAGTGGATAGGGGTGGGACAAACAACAAGGTCCTACTGTTTTGCACCAGAAAGTATATTCAATATTCTGTGATAATCCATAATGGAAAAGAATATGAAAAAGGATATATATATATGTGCATGTGTGTGTCTGGTCTGTCTGTGTAAAGCTGAATCACTTTCCTGTACCCCCAGAAACTAATATAGTAATGTAAATCAACTATACTTTTTTTATTTTATTTTTTAATTTTATTTTTACTTTATTCTACTTTACAATACTGTATTGGTTTTGCCATACACTGACATGAATCAGCCACAGGTGTACACGAGCTCCTAATCCTGAAACCCCTTCCCACCTCCCACCCCATATCATCTCTCTGGATCATCCCCATGCACCAGCCCCAAGCATCCTGTATCTTGTATCGAACATAGACTGGCAGTTCGTTTCTTACATGATAATATACATGTTTCAATGCCATTCTTCCAAATCTTCCCATCCTCTCCCTCTCCCTCAGAGGCCAAAAGTCCATTCTATACATCTGTGTCTCTTTTGTTGTCTCACATACAGGGTCATCATTACCATCTTTCTAAATTCCATATACATGTGTCAGTATACTGCATTGGTGTTATTCTTTCTGGCTTACTTTACTCTGTATAATTGGTTCCAGTTTCATCCATCTCATTAGAACTGATTCAAATTTATTCTTTTTAAGGGCTGAGTAATACTCCATTGTGTATATGTACCACAGCTTTCTTATCCATTCATCTGCTGATGGACATCTATGTTGTTTCCATGTCCTGGCTATTATAAACAATGAGGCAATGAACATTGGGGTACATGTGTCTCTTTCAATTCTGGTTTCCTCAGTGTGTATGCCCAGCAGTGAGATTGCTGGGTCATAAGGCAGTTCTATTTGCAATTTTTTAAGGAATCTCCACACTGTTTTCCCAGAACACTGGAAATAAAAGCAAAAATAAACAAATGGGATCTAATTAAAATTAAAAACTTCTGCACAACAAAGGAAACTATAAGTAAGGTGAAAAGACAGCCTTCTGAATGGGAGAAAATAATAGCAAATGAAGCAACCGACAAACAACTAATCTCAAAAATATACAAGCAACTTATGCAGCTCAACTCCAGAAAAATAAACGATCCAATAAAATAATGGGCCAAAGAACTAAATAGGCATTTCTCCAAAGAAGACATAAAGATGGCTAACAAACACATGAAAAGATGCTCAACATCACTCATTATCAGAGAAATGCAAATCAAGACCACAATGAGGTACCATTTCACACCAGTCAGAATGGCTGCGATCCAAAAGTCTACAAGCAATAAAACTATACTTTTTTAAATACACTTTTATACTTTAAGGACAGTAAATATGAATCACCAAGACTTATACTTTTTAAAAAAGATTTAGGAAATGTAGCCCCAATGGAAAATGCTGGTGACAGCTATCTGATTATACTAAAATAAAATGGAGATGCGATATGACTAAAATAGCTACACGTGTGTATCTGAACCTCACAGAAGTCATTTAGAAGTAGCACGAGTTAAATCAACACCAGAAAAGGCCATGCTAGCCCCACATTCCTGGCTGGGCCTCCTTCGTTCATTCTTCCTCATAGTTTCTTAAACAACATTGCACTGGAAGATAAAGGTCATTTTAAATGGTGGAATTATGCTGACTAAGACATGCAGCTCCGTGAACAATGTGTTTGGAAATTCTTCTGGTTTTTCAGGAGAGGAGCCTTCAGAGGTCCATCAGAAATTGAGCACTTGATAATGTCATATATTAAATTTATCCTGAGCCCGTGAGACTTCCAAAGTTGGGAGAGAACTAACAGTTAGTTCTAATTCATGGTATTTCAAGCTTACTTAGTAAATGCCCCTTTCACTCCCCAGAGCTTCAGTCTGCTGCTGCTGCTGCTGCTATATCGCTTCAGTCGTGTCCAACCCCATAGATGGCAGCCCACCAGGCTCCTTCATCTGTAGGATTCTCCAGGCAAGAGGACTGGAGTGGGTGCCATTGCCTTCTCCGGAGCTTCAGTCTAGAGAATGAATTATATGGTCAGTTGACCTAGAGGTCATCAGGCACGATCTCTCTCAGTGCAGGAATCCTCTCCAGGGCAGCAGCCAGACAAGTGGCATCTAGAACCACCACGAGCTTCCAGGCCCACGCTACTGTGTATAACTGCTAAGTCGCTTCAGTCGTGTCCGACTCTGTGTGACCCAATAGATGACAGCCCACCAGGCTCCCCCGTCCCTGGGATTCTCCAGGCAAGAACACTGGAGTGGGTTGCCATTTCCCTCTCCAATGCATGAAAGTGAAAAGTATAACTGCTACTGCAGTTATAGGATTCTCTAGGCAAGAGGACTGGAGTGGGGGCCATTGTCTTCTCCCAAGCTTCAGTCTAGAGAATGAATTCTATGGTCAGTTGACCTAGAGGTCATCAGGCACCACCTCTCTCAGTGCAGGAGTCCTCTCCAGGGCAGCAGCCAGACAAGTGGCATCTAGAACCACCACGAGCTTCCAGACCCACGTTGATCTCCATCAGATCTTGCACTAATATGTCTAGACAGATAACCCAACCAGGAAGCATCCCAGCCAGAGAACAGACTCAGAAATTAGGTGGATCTGGCTTTAAAGACTCATTATAACTAACACCTACTGGCTATGAAAGCCTGCCTGTGTGCGTGATAAGTTGCTTCAGTCATGTCCAACTCTGTACGACCAGGCTTCCCTGTCCATGGGGATTCTCCAGGAAAGAATTCTGGAGACCTTGGCAAATCATTCATCTATAGCCCCCAATTTCCCCATCAGGGAAATAGGAAATAGAATACCGCTAAAGTCATTTGGTTCTGCATTCAATTCTTTATATTCATCTTCTGTTCAACTACTAGCCAGAGAATTCAGTTAAAAAAATTTAATTTAAAAACTGGAATTAAGTGATATCACGGGTTTGTATTTAGTGACCTCTCTTCTCTGCCTGTTTCTTGGGCTCCTTCTTATTCACTAAAAGGGCTGATGTTAATGCTGAAGCTCCGGTTCTTTGGCCACCTATTGCAAAGACCCTATTCACCGCCAAAGACCCTGATGCTGGGAAAGATTGAAGGCCAAAGGAAAAGGGGTGGCAGCGGATGAGATGTTTAGATAGTGTCATCCACTCAATGGACATAAATCTGAGCAAATTCTGGGAGACAGTGGAGGACAGAGGAGCCTGATGTGCTGCAGTCCATGGGGTCCCAAAGAATCAGACACAACCGAGCAGCTAAGACTTTCACTTTCCCTGAAAAACAGAAAAAGTTTCATCAACTGGGGATTTACTGAGAGCCTGTGATGCCTCCTGAAGGGAGGAGCCGGTGTAAGAGCAGTGAGCTTGTTAAAAGGCCCTGACAGTGCGCGTGTTTCCATGCCGCCCTGCAGTGGTTCCGCCCTCTCCTCGCCCACCCAGTGCTGTGTCCATAAGTCTGTTCTCTATGTCTGCATGTCCACTGCTGCCTTGCAAATACACAGCACCGTCCGTAAAGTAGACGGCCAGTGGGAAATTGCTGTATGATTTAGGGAACTCAAACCAGGTATCTGTGACAGCCTAGAGGGGTGAGATGGGGAGGGAGGTGGGAGGGAGGTTCAAGAGGGAGGGGACCGTATGTGTACCTGTGGCTGATTCATGCTGATGTGTGGCAGACACCGACACAGATTTTAAAGCAATTATCCTTCAATTAAAAAGAAAAGACCCTGTTAGAGGGCCTGCTCTGGCAATGACTGGCCCCCGTCTCTACCAAGGACAGGATTTCCCTGATAGCTCAGTTGGTAAAGAATGTGCCTGCAATGCAGGAGCTTCCAGTTTGATTGCTGGGTTGGGAAGATTTGCTGTGGAAGGGACAGGCTACCCATTTCAGTATTCTTGGGCTTCCCTGGTGGCTCAGTTGGTAAGGAATCCACCTGCAATGCAGGAGACCTGGGTTCAACCCCTGGGTTGTGAAGATTTCCTGGAGAAAGGAAAGGCTGCCCTCTCCAGTACTGTGGCCTGGAGAATTCCATGGACTGTATAGTCCATGGGGTTGCAAAGAGTCATGACTGAGTGACTTTCACTTTTCACTTTCTACTGCGGAAGCCTATAAGGCCAAACCCCGGGGGTGGGGGCAGTGGTGCCCTTTGACCTACTTAAGGGACTGCCTTCTGAGGCTGATGGACAAGCTGCTAGGGCTGAGTGCAGCTCTGCTTCTGTCTCCTGCCTGGTGAGTGCTGGGTGGGTGGGGAGTCTCATAGCCTGGTGACCCTGGTAAACTGGTCAGCTGGCTCAGTGGCTGACCACCCAAGGAAGAACTGCCTCTTGAAAGCCATGGACTACATTTTCATCATCTTTGTGTAAAACACATTCTTTTAAACAATTTTTAAAAAACACATCAAAAAACTCTAAGAGTACATCAGATTCACTTTGCTGTATACCTGAAAATAACACTGCATTGTACAACTGCTACTGCCTCAGTATAACTGAATAGACTGTGTATAACTGCTAAGTCACTTCAGTCGTGTCCGACTCTGTGTGACTCCATAGACAGCAGCCCACCAGGCTCCCCCGTCCCTGGGATTCTCCAGCCAAGAACACTGGAGTGGGTTGCCGTTTCCTTTTCCAATGCATAAAAGTGAAAAGTGAAAGGGAAGTCACTCAGTCATGTCCAACTCTTAGCGACCCATGGACTGCAGCCCACCAGGCTCCTCCGTCCCTGGGATTCTCCAAGCAAGAGGACTGGAGTAGGGGCCATTGTCTTCTCCCAAGCTTCAGTCTAGAGAATGAATTATATGGTCAGTTGACCTAGAGGTCATCAGGCACGACCTCTCTCAGTGCAGGAATCCTCTCCAGGGCAGCAGCCAGACAAGTGGCATCTAGAACCATCACGAGCTTCCAGGCCCATGCTGATCTCCATCAGATCTTGCAATAATATGTCTAGACAGAAACCCAACCAGGAAGTATCCCAGCCAGAGACCAGACTCAGAAATTAGGTGGATCTGGCTTTAAAGACTCATTATAACTAACACCTACTGGCTATGAAAGCCTGCCTGTGTGCCTGATATGTTGCTTGAATCATGTCTGACTCCATGCGACCAGGCTTCCTTGTCCATGGGGATTCTCCAGGCAAGAATACTGGAGACCTTGGCAAATCATTCATGTGTAGCCCCCAATTTCCCCATCAGGGAAATAGGAAATAGAATACCGCTTAAGTCATTTGGTTCTGCATTCAATTCTTTATATTCATCTTCTGTTCAACAACTAGCCACAGAATTCAGTTAAGAAAAATTTAATTTAAAAACTGGAATTAAGTAATACCACAGGTTTGTATTTAGTGACCTCTCTTCTCTGTCTGTTTCTTGGGCTCCTTCTTGTTCACTAAAAGGGCTGATGTTAATGCTGAAGCTCCGGTTCTTTGGTCACCTAATGCAAAGACTCTATTCATTGCCAAAGACCCTGATGCTGGGAAAGATTGAAGGCAAAAGGAAAAGGGGTGGCAGCGGATGAGGTGTTTAGATAGTGTCATCGACTCAATGGACATAAGTCTGAGCAAATTCTGGGAGACACTGGAAGACAGAGGAGCCTGATGTGTTGCAGTCCATGGAGTCCCAAAGAATCAGACACAACTGAGCAGCTAAGACTTTCACTTTCCCTGAAAAACAGAAAAAGTTTCATCAACTGAGGATTTTACTCTGAGAGCCTGTGATGCCTCCTGAAGGGAGGAGCCCGTGTAAGAGCACTGAGCTTGTTAAAAGGCCCTGACAGTGCGCGTGTTTCCATGCCGCCCTGCAGTGGTTCCGCCCTCTCCTCGCCCACCCCGTGCTGTGTACATAAGTCTGTTGTCTATGTCTGCATGTCCATTGCTGCCTTGCAAATACACAGCACCATCTGTAAAATAGATGGCCAGTGGGAATTCGTTGTATGATTCAGGGAACTCAAACCGGGGCTCTGTGACAGCCTAGAGGGGTGGGATGGGGAGGGAGGTGGGAGGGAGGTTCAAGAGGGAGGGGACCGTATGTGTACCTGTGGCTGATTCATGCTGCTGTGTGGCAGACACCGACACAGATTTTAAAGCAATTATCCTTCAATTAAAAAAGAAAAGACCCTGTTAGAGGGCCTGCTCTGGCAATGACTGGCCCCCGTCTCTACCAAGGACAGGACTTCCCTGATAGCTCAGTTGGTAAAGAATGTGCCTGCAATGCAGGAGCTTCCAGTTTGATTGCTGGGTTGGGAAGATTTGCTGTGGAAGGGACGGGCTACCCATTTCAGTATTCTTGGGCTTCCCTGGTGGTCCACCTGCAACACAGGAGACCTGGGTTCGACCCCTGGGTTGGGAAAATTCCCTGGAGAAAAGAAAGGCTGCCCTCTCCAGTACTGTGGCCTGGAGAATTCCATGGAGTCCTAAAGAGTCAGACATGACTGAGTGACTTTCACTTTTCACTTTCTACTGAGGAAGAGTGTTAGGCCAAAGCCCTGGGGTGGGGGAGGCGGCACCCTTTGACCTACTTAGGGGACTGCCTTCTGAGGCCAATGGACAAGCTGCTAGGGCTGAGTGCAGCTCTGCTTCTGCCTCCTGCCTGGTGAGTGCTAGGTGGGTGGGGAGTCTCATAGCCTGGTGACCCTGGTAAACTGGTCAGCTGGCTCAGTGGCTGACCACCCAAGGAAGAACTGCCTCTTGAAAGCCATGGACTACATTTTCATCATCTTTGTGTAAAACACATTCTTTTAACCAATTTGCAAAATAACACATCTAAAAACTACAAGAGGACATCAGATTCACTTTGCTGTATACCTGAAATTAACACTGCATTGTATAACTGCTATTGCTTCAGTATAACTGAATAGACTGTGTATAACTGCTAAGTCGCTTCAGTCGTGTCCAACTCTGTGCGACCCCATAGACAGCAGACCACCAGGCTCCCCTCTCCCTGGGATTCTCCAAGCAAGAGCACTGGAGTGGGTTGCCATTTCCTTCTCCAATGCGTGAAAGTGAAAAATGAAAGGGAAGTCACTCGGTGGTGTCCGACCCTTAGCATGGACTGCAGCCCACCAGGCTCCTTCATCCATCTGATTTTCCAGGCAAGAGTACTATGCTCTAGTGAAAAAAGGAGAAAACGTGTTGGTACAAAATACTTTTAAAATTATTTCAGTTTTTAAAAGTTTTAAAGTGTACTTAAGATGTTAAACTTAGGTGTATTAAAACTTATTTGCTTAAAAAAAGAAACCAAAAATCTATAACAGAGTGATCAGCTCATGCCAGGTAGCCGGGGACTTTTCTGGCTTTACACTGAAAGTTTCACATCCTGGAAAACCCCTTTTATCTCAGGCAAATGTGAGGTGGTCAAACACTTACATACATGAGAATAGAGCTATAGGGACTAATACTGATTTGTTTATATTGATTGTTGTTGTTCAGTCATTCAGTTGTGTCTGACTCTTTGCAACGCCATGGACTGTAGCACACCAGGCTTCCCTGTCCTTCACTCTCTGCTGGAGTCTGCTCAAACTCACGTACATTGAATTGGTGATGCCATCTAACCATGTCATCCTCTGCTGCCTGCTTCTCCTGCCCTCAGTCTTTCCCAGAATCAGGGTCTTTTCCAATAAATTGGCTCTTTGTATCAGGTGGCCAAAGTATTAGAGCTTCAGCTTCAATATCAGTCCTTTCAATGAATATTCAGGGTTGATTTCCTTTAGGATTGAGTGTTTTGATCTCCTTATATTGATTAACTCTGGTTAATAGATTATTTAATAGTTTATTTCACTTGTATTATACATGACCTTATGTACTTTTTTTTAAGTCCAGAAAAGTTTGGTTATATTCTCAACATAGGAATGGTAGCAATACTTCTTATGGACAATGCACTTTCTTTTTCAAAATTTTTATTTTATACGGAAGTATAGTTTTTGATTAACAATGATGTTTTAGTTTCAGGTGTACAACAAAGTGAATTTTTAAAAATAGATACATATATATGTATAACTGAATCATTTCGCTACAGACCACTTTGCTGCAGACAAGACTTTTAAAACTTGTCTTCAGTGACCACATTTTAATTTGCCAAATAGGAAGCTGGGGGAACTATAAAAGTCATTTTAAAGTGATATTAATTGCATTCATTGTTCCAGCTGTCGTCATCAATAGCCTATCCCTGAATCTCCTGGTTCGGACTAGGCACACACTGACCCACAGAGACTGGAGAATCTGGGTTTGACGGATGTTTCTCTTTCAGGCAAGCTCTTGTATTGGGACAGAGAAATAACCAGACCCAGACTCACCTGTCATCCAGTTCTCTCCTTTGTCATTCTCATTATTTTAAAAAGTCAAAGAAAACATTATCTGAGTATTAAGTATATATTTGTTGAAGCTTATTTATGAAAAAGAAAACTATTATAAGAATACTGAGTAAAATGGGGAAAGATTAGAAATAGATTTAACAGTTAATCTTATAATGTTAATAATATGATTGTTTAATAATAATGTAAATATTATTAAAATAGATGTAATAATAATAGAAATATTTTTCATTTTGTATCAAGCTTATTTTTTTAAATAAAAGGGATAGGAGAGAAAGAAGGAAGAGGCAGAAGAGAGAAAGAAGGAAATAAAAAGAAAAAGAAACAGGAAAGGTGTGAAACATGATAGAGAGAAGGGGAGGAAGAATCTAATGGAAAACTAAAGATATAAAAAAGGAGATAAAAAGATGGATGAGAGTTTCCCTGGTGGTCCAGTGGTTAAGTCTCCATGTTTCCACTGCAGGGGACCTAGGTTCGACCCCTTGTTGGGGAACTAAGATCCTGCAAGCCAAGTGGAGTGGCCAAAAAAAAAAAAAAATTAAATTAAAAAAAAATTTTTTTAAGCCTCATTCTCTTTCCCACTTAAAAAAAGAGAGAGAGAGAGACGGATGAAAATAGAGATTCCTAAACTGATAAGGTAGACTTTTTGCACTAATGTAAGGAAAGGAAAAAGATGACATAAATTTATCTTTGTCTAAAAAGATGCTAAAATCTTTCTTCCTAAATAAGCTGTCCTTTGATTCAGTCTTCCCTCTAGCTACCACTCCATTATCTTCTTATCTTCTCCAAGCTTCTTTTAAGAAGCTTGCACTTACTATTCTCACTTCCTTTCTGGATTAGCTCTTTAATCCTTTCTGATCTGGCTTCTGCCACCAACTCTCATTACAACCTGCTCTGACCAAGGTCATAGCAGGCACCAAGGTCATGATTGGACCTTGCCTGTTTCTTGAACAATGTTGACACATCCCTGCCTCTTAGAACTTCTGACTTGAATTCTGGATGCTGTTCCTTTCAGTTAGCTTTCTACCTATCTGACCAGCATCCCCTCATTCTAAAGGTGCTTCCTTCATCCAACCTTGTATTTATTTTAATTTTTTGGCCACGCCATATGGCTTGAGAAATCCTAGCTCTCTGACCAGGGATTGAACCTGGGACTTCTGCAGTGAAAGCACAGAGTCCTAACCACTGGACCACCAGGGAATTCTTCAACCCTTAACTTTGGTGTTCCTTAGAATTTCATGCAGTTCCTACCGTTCAGCACCTGGGTCAGTAGAAAACCACCTAACTCAGGATTTTAGCAGCTTATACATCCTCGGTCAGCATGTAGCCATTAATGATCCCAAACTTCACATCTCCAGCTGTACAGTTATCCAAGTGTTCACACCTCTGTATCCAGTTACCAAGCCCATCATTTCATAGGTAGCCAATAAAGAATTCATTATGTTTGCAGAGAAAGGATCTCCCTTAAGCCACCCATTCAGCAAGGAGCTAAAGCCACTATGAGAGATGCAAAAATGCAGTCCAAGTCCAGCCAGTGGACTGCCAGGAAGTCCCTGCAATGAAATAGTTGAGGAAACAGTGACAGACTATTTTCAGGGGCTCCAAAATCACTGCAGATGGTGACTGCAGCCATGAAATTAAAAGACGCCTGCTCCTTGGAAGAAAAGTTACCATCAACCTCGACAGCATATTAAAAAGCAGAGACATTACTTTGCCAACAAAGGTTCGTCTAGTCAAAGCTATGTTTTTTCCAGTAGTCATGTATGAATGTGAGAGTTGGAGTATAAAGAAAGCTGAGCACCGAAGAATTGATGCTTTTGAAGTGTGGTGTTGGAGAAGACTCTTGAGAGTCCCTTGGACTGCAAGGAGATCCAACCAGTCCATCCTAAAGGAAATCAGTCCTGAATATTCACTGGAAAGACAGATGCTGAAGCTGAAACTCCAATACTTTGGTCACCTGATGCGAAGAGCTGACTCCTTGGAAAAGACCCTGATGCTGGGAAAGATTGAAGGCAGGAGGAGAAGGGGACGACAGAGGATGAGATGCTTGGATGGCATCACCGACGCTATGGACATGAGTTTGAGTAAGCTCTGGGAGTTGGTGATGGACATGGAAGCCTGGCATGTGCATTCCATGGGATTGCAGAGTCTGACACGACTGAACTGGACTGAATTGACTCAGAAAAAGGGTCTGACATATCCTCGTGCCTCAGTCCTCAGAAATAAATAAGGTAAGACTTTGTATCATTGCTGTTGTTCAGCTGTGTCCGACCCCATGGACTGCAGTGACTCTTTGTGACCCCATGGATTGTAGCCTGCCAGACTCTTCTGTCCAGGCAAGAATACTGGAGTGGGTTGCCCTTCCTTTCTCCAAGGGGATCTTCCCAACCCAGGGATCGAACCTGCATCTCCTGGGTCTCCTACATTACCGCTGAGCCAGCACAGAAACCCCAGGGTCTTGAGCACCAGTACCCAAGTCTCTGCCTCAGTCCATACAAGTCAGTCGTGTCCGACTCTCTGCGGCCCTGTGAATCTTGCCCTCCAGGCTCCTCTGTCCGTGGGATTCCCCAAGCAAGACTACTGGAGTGGGTTGCCATTGCCTCCTCCAGGGGATGGTCTGGTAAGACTAGATGATGCTGGGCCTTGAATGCCAAGCTGTGAGCTTTCTAGATTGTTCAAGAAAAGAGAAGGCTTGGGAGATCCACAAGGAAGATTAGAGAGCTATGGACATGAGTTTGAGTAAGCTCTGGGAGTTGGTGATGGACATGGAAGCCTGGCATGTGCATTCCATGGGATTGCAGAGTCTGACACGACTGAACTGGACTGAATTGACTCAGAAAAAGGGTCTGACATATCCTCGTGCCTCAGTCCTCAGAAATAAATAAGGTAAGACTTTGTATCATTGCTGTTGTTCAGCTGTGTCCGACCCCATGGACTGCAGTGACTCTTTGTGACCCCATGGATTGTAGCCTGCCAGACTCTTCTGTCCAGGCAAGAATACTGGAGTGGGTTGCCCTTCCTTTCTCCAAGGGGATCTTCCCAACCCAGGGATCGAACCTGCATCTCCTGGGTCTCCTACATTACCGCTGAGCCAGCACAGAAACCCCAGGGTCTTGAGCACCAGTACCCAAGTCTCTGCCTCAGTCCATACAAGTCAGTCGTGTCCGACTCTCTGCGGCCCTGTGAATCTTGCCCTCCAGGCTCCTCTGTCCGTGGGATTCCCCAAGCAAGACTACTGGAGTGGGTTGCCATTGCCTCCTCCAGGGGATGGTCTGGTAAGACTAGATGATGCTGGGCCTTGAATGCCAAGCTGTGAGCTTTCTAGATTGTTCAAGAAAAGAGAAGGCTTGGGAGATCCACAAGGAAGATTAGAGGGAGCCTCGATGACTGCAGTTACAGAGAAGCTGGCAGGGACCTGAGCGGCCCGCCTTTCTCTGCAGAAGCCTCTTCCTCTCCAGGGTCCCTGATGGGGGGCTTCCAGTCTCCCTGGCTTCCAGGATGGGGGTTCAGGCTGGGGCCAGAGTGGAACAGGGTGACTAATGGCATAAGATCCATAACTGGTCGGGTCTGGGCGCAAATCCTGGCTCCAGCACTTACTGGCCGGGACTGTGGCCAAGTTGCTTAACTTATATGAAAGCATCAGCTGCCTCATGGATTGCAGCCTACCAGGCTCCTCCATCCATGGGATTTTCTAGGCAAGAGTACTGGAACGGGTTGCCATTGAAGGTACTGGCAACCCATTCCAGTACTCTTGCCTGGAGAATCCCACAGACAGAGGAGCCTGGACGGCTACCATCCATGGGGTCACAAAGAGTCAGACATGACGGAAGTGAGTTAGCATGCACATATGCATACCAAAACATAACAACAGATATCTTTAGCTGATGTAATTATGACTGGTTTTCACTTTTCTTTTTGTGCACAAAAGATCACTTTCACAACCAAACAAACGTCACTTGTTGGTCCTGATGTCATACCCAGCACATCACTTATGACTCCCTGTGTAGGATCACCAGCTCTTCAGTTCAGGTGGATGTATTTGGAAATGTGAAACTGCTTATGGCTACAGTTTGCACCTGTGGTGGTTAGAGTCTCAGGGCAGCTTTTTTTTAAATTATTCTAAAGAAGTACAGTTGATTTACAATTTTGTATTAGTCTACAATAGGTATGCTATACAATAACTGTATAGCAACGTGATTCAGTTATACATCAGTCAACCATCCTTGTGTCTTTGTAATGAATCCAACTTGATCATGGTGTATGATCCTTTTTACGTGTTATTGGGTTCGTTTGCTGAGATTTTGTTGAGGAGTTTTACGCCTATATTCATCAAAGATATTGGCCTTTAATCTGCTTTTCTGGTAGTGTCTTTATCTGGTTTTGGTATGACAGGTGGCAGGAATACATGAAGGAGAAAAGACAGCTTCTTCAGTAAGTGGTATTGGGAAAATTGGACGGATACATGTAAAAGAATGAAATTACAACATTCCCCAACACCGTATACCAATAAATAAATAAATAATAATAATATCCCCCTCAAAGTAGAGACTTAAATCTAAGATGGGACTGTCCAGTGGTTAAACTCAGGCGCCCTTTTCCATCCACCACCACCCGGAAAGCTGCTTGCTCCACACATTCTCACTAAAACCACCAGTGGAGGGAGAAGTTAGAAGTGTGCTTATGAACAGACAAAGATCTTCCTGTCACCCATATATGTCTCTGTTTGGCTTGAGCCACCAAATGATAGAAACCAATCCCTTTCATTGCTTCTCAGCTTGGCTTCTAAACCTACTTCCCTCCCTCCCTCCCAGCGCTAAGCATATTTTCACCTCTTCATGTTTCTTCTCTGTGCCAATTATCAGGGCTCTCAGTGCGACTTTTATGGAAGGAAGAGACATGGAACCGGTACATGGAAACTGATGGAAGGGCTGATTGGGGTGGGGGCCAGCGAGTCCGTGAGAGAGAGATGACTGCAGAAGACAGCGTACGGCGGGGGCTGTGGGGTTGTTCTTAATCTGTCAATAGTCTGAAACAGGCGCTAGTCAATTGCGTAGGTTCCATTATTTACCCCACAAGCTGCTTGATCCCAATCATGATTTTCTTGCCCTTACGCCATGCTGGGCATTACTCATGAGAATGTTGAGAAGAGAAGACAAGCAAGGTGAAGGAGGCACTGGAAGTAAGTAAGCCATGTTTTAGGAAGAAATGAGAAGTCATCAGGAAAATGCAGATCAAAACCACACTGGCACCCCCGTACATCATACGATTATACAATGGCCACTTCTGAGAGCACTTGGGCTGTTCTTTTAACTTTCGTTTAAAAGTTAAACAATGAATTACTGTGCGACATAGCAATTTCATACCCAGGAATTGGTGAAATAAAAATTTGTTCAAGGCAGAACAAGAAATAAAGTTTAAGCGTGAAATCCTGTCTCTATCCGTTTGGGCCACTATCCCTCTTTACCGCGCATTACCTGCATGCTCAGTCGTTGAGTCGTGTCTGACTCTGCAGCCCCATGGCCTGTGCGTTATAACTTCCACATTATACATTAACCAGATCTCCTTGAAAGATATAGGAATATCTGCTTGACTGAAAAGAGAGTTTGCTTCTGGCACCAGCAAGGTAAGTCCTTAGGAGGTAACATTCTTTCACAATCCTGTAAGGGGTCTTGGTGATCCGCTTTGGAAGTACGGATATGGACTATGTAGACTATCAGATGCTACTTTGATGTATAACCTTTTGTCTCAAAAATGTACATAACTATGCTTTGATCTATTATAGGTGGAACAGTCCTCAGAGATTTCTGAAAGACTGTTTCCTGGGTTATAATCCTCAGATTAGGTTGAATAAAATTCCCCCCTTCTATCTTGGATTGATTATTGACAAATTTTTTCATTGACAGTATACATGTACAGCTATGAATTGTGAGTTTATGTTTTATTGAGGGACTTACTGAGGACTATAGCCTGGACAACAGCCTCTCAGCAGCTCTAAGGGGATTATCTGAAGAGGCAGAGGGGCATCTCAGGTGATGCTAGTGATAAAGAACCTGCTTCCCAGTGCAGGACATGCAGGAGATCTGGGTATGATCCCTGGGTCAGGAAGATCTCCTGGAGGAGGGCATGGCAACCCACTCCAGTAGTCTTGCCTGGAGAATCCCATAGACAGAGGAGCCTGACAGGCTGCAGTTCATAGGGTCACAAAGAACTGGACACGACTGAAGTGACTTAGCAGGCACACATGCACCTAAGAGAATTAAAAACAAGCTGACATAAAAATTTGCACACAGATGTTCATAGCAGCATAATCCGTAATAGACAAAAAGTAGTTGGTGATGGACAGGGAGGCCTGGCGTGCTGCGATTCATGGGGTTGCAAAGAGTTGGACATGACTGAGCAACTGAACTGAACTGAACTGAACTGAAAAGGGAAAAAAAAAGCCCTATCCATACAATGGAATATTATTCAGCAATAAAAAGAAATGCTGTACTGATACATACTTGTCTACTTAAAGAAAAGTGTACAGCTAAGAGTTGTGAGTTTATGTTTTATTCAGGGATGTACTGAGGACTGTAGCCTACACCTTCTCAGTAGCTCTAAGGGGATTATCTGAAGAGGCAGAGGAGAAGCCAGTTGGGGATTTTGGGCTAAGGAGTACATGAAGCCAAGTATGCATCTTGATGAAGGTTAACTGCTAGTCAAAAAGAACTCCTGTCTCAAGTTAATGACTTGAGAGTTTTTCCACTGTATAGGAAGATGCAAGATTATGGAGCTATTAACATTTTTCCTGAGATATATATCTAAGTACCTAAGGGGCCTGCTTGTCCACAGCACAGGGTGCTTCACCTGTTATCATCTGAATTTCCACTCAGAGTGCCCAGTGAGCTCTGCAGTGGATTACAACTTAATCCTTGAGAAACCAGGGGGTGGGCAATGCTCTCTGTTCTTCTTTGTTAGCATGCCACAGCATGGGGAGCAGTGAGCAAATGAAGAACTATAGAGGAATAGTCAGTGCTTTCAAATGTCAGCTGCGCCTTCATCTTTGGGTTTTCTTCTTTCTCAAAGGGAGTTTGAGATGGACATGTACACACTGCTATATTAAAAGTGGATAACCAGCAAGGATCTACCATATAGCACAGGGAACTCTGCTCAGTGCTATGTGGCAGCCTGGATTGGAGGCCAGTTAGAGGGAGAATAAAAGAAAGTGAAAGCTGCTCGGTCATGTCCAGCTCTTTGTGACACAATGAACTGTATAGTCCATGGGATTCTCCAGGCCAGAATACTGGAGTGGGTAGCCATTCCTTTCTCCAGGGGATCTTCCCAATCCAGGGATCAAACCCAGGTCTCCCACATTGCAGGCAGATTCTTTACCAGCTGATCCACCAGGGAAGTCCTCGAGGAAGAATGGATACAGGTCAATGTATGGCTGAGCTCCTTTGCTGTTCACCTAAAACTATCACAACATTGTGTTTTTCGTATACAGTTTCCTTTATTCTGTTTTCTTTTCCCTTTGGTCGGTTTTGGCAGCGCAAGGTCCTCTCTGCTGAGCGAGAGCTCTCTCTAGTTGTGGCGGGCGGGGGGCTTCTCCTCTTGCCACGTGCAGGCTCAGTAGTTGAGTTGCATGGGCTTAGGTGACCTGAGGCATGTGGAACCTTCCTGGACCAGGGATCAAACCCACATCCCCTGTAATGGCAGGCAGATTCCTATCCACTGGACCACGTGGGAAGTCCTGTCACAACATTGTTAATCGACAATACCCCAATGCAAAATAAAAAGTTTTTTTTTAAATAAACCTTTTTAAAGACTGGAAAATTGTCAGATTTTATTTTGGGGGGCTCCAAAATCACTGTAGATGGTGACTGCAGCCATGAAATTAAAAGACACTTACTCCTTGGAAGAAAAGTTATGACCAACCTAGATAGCATATTCAAAAGCAGAGACATTACTTTGCCAACTAAGGTCCGTCTGGTCAAGCCTATGGTTTTTCCTGTGGTCATGTATGGATGCGAGAGTTGGACTGTGAAGAAGGCTGAGCGCCGAAGAATTGATGCTTTTGAACTGTGGTGTTGGAGAAGACTCTTGAGAGTCCCTTGGACTGCAAGAAGATCCAAGCAGTCCATTCTGAAGGAGATCAGCCCTGGGATTTCTTTGGAAGGAATGATGTTAAAGCTGAAACTCCAGTACTTTGGCTACCTCATGCGAAGAGTTTACCCATTGGAAAAGACTTTGATGCTAGGAGGGATTGGGGGCAGGAGGAGAATGGCACGACAGAGGATGAGATGGCTTGATGGCATCACTGATTTGATGGACATGAGTCTGAGTGAACTCTGGGAGTTGGTGATGGACAGGGAGGCCTGGCGTGTTTCGATTCATGGGGTCACAAAGAGTCGGACACAACTGAGCGACTGAACTGAACTGAACTGAGTAGTATTTCATAACATGCGAAAGCTATATGAAATTCAAACACAATATTGTAAAGCAATTATACTCTCATTAAAAAATTTAAAAACCTAAAAAAAACTATATGAGCTTTAGGACACAACCATGCTCATTCCTGTACCTATTTTCTGTGGCTGCCTTTTTGCTACAAATGACAGAGTTGAATAGTTGTAAGAGAACTTATGACTCATAAAACCTAAAATATTTACTCTCTGGTCCTTACAGAGAACACAGATCTGTTCTTGCTCCAATTAATAACTTTTGGATTGGAGAGCAGTACTGTGAACTTTGGAGACAGATTGTCTGGGTGGAAATCTACTACCATAGTTTTGGGAACTTACCAGACTTCTCAAGTCTTTAGTTCCCTCATCTATAAAATGGGAATAATAGTACCTGCCTCACAGAGCTGTGAGAATAAAAAGATGCAATGGATACAAGAGTGCTGCTTTTGATATGTGCTACTTATTGATGGTTATTGTCCACTTCACAGACAGGTGTCAATGCTGACAGCAGACACAGCCCCAAAGGTGGGATACACTGTCATGACATTCAACACCTTTGCTGATGAAATGCACCTTTGGGTGAAATATCTAGACATCAAGCATGGGTGGATGAAAAATGGGCACTCAGTGCACCAGAATTAGATCACATATGCACTCTGCTGCTTTTAAAAAATATTTATCTATTTTTAAATTATTTATTTATTTGGCTGCTCTGGGTCTTTGTTGTCGCATCCGGGATCTAATTCCTTGACCGGGGATAGAACCCAGTCTCCCTGCTTTGCAGGCATGGAGTCTTAGCCACTGGACCACCAGGGAAGTTCCTGCATTCTGCTTCTTCTTCTAAAGATCATTCTACCACTCAGAATTATCTCCAGTCTTCCGTTCTTTGCAGATGGACTTTCTCTGGTTCTCCATCATGTAACTGAAGATGGATACCCCAAAGCAGCTAGTTTCATATTACAGTTCTAATCACATTCAAAGAATTAGTCTCTAAAATCCAATAACAAAATGCCCGGAAAGAGAAGTTTATTGAGTCAGCTCAGTGGCAAGTGTTCACCACTGACCCAGTCAACCCAGACCAGAGGAAAGTCTTAGTACGTCCATATGGTTTGCACCCTCGAGGAGATGTACCTATTAATATACCCATTCTCCCGCCCAGCCTGTGGCATGTATTCTGTGAATATAAAAGCAAGCTATGGCCATCCAGAGACCATTATCAGGTAATAACCCAAAAAGTACAAAAGGCTGCAAATAAGAAAAACAGTTTACTGAGAGTCCTAAGAATTGTATTTTGGGAGGCGACCATTTGCATGGCAACTCAAATGTGCTCCGGTGGGGCAACAGACAGTAGTGGGGGATTATAAAAGCAACAGAGACATTCTAGAGAAGAAACAAAGGTGATTATTACAGAGCTATGATTGGTGCTGGCAGGCATTCAGTCACTTGCTGGGAGCAGATTGGTTGTTAAGCTGTGCTCTCTAAGGAGAAAAGAAGACAAGTTCTAGGTGGTCTCAGGATGTCTGGGTTCAAAGTTTATGTTGGGTTTAGCGGTGGATGTGTGTAAGTTCCACTCCCAGCTCCATCTTGGATCCCTCTGACATAAGCTACTCCATTTTTTTTTAAAGCCACTGATACTCAAGAGATTTGTATTACAACACCTAGCCCACTGAACTAATCCATCATTTATGGAGCTCCTCACACTTCTACTTTTGTAAGCCTTGGAATACTCCCCCTCCGCCTTCAGTTTCTGCCTCTAGAACATGCAGAATCACTAATTCAGCCTTCCCCAGACCCTGCCTTTTTAAGTAGCCAATCAAGCTGACTGCCAATTAGGACCTGAAAAGGAAGAAAGTACCCTTGGACCTAGCTATGCCCACTAATCTTCATCCCAATTTGGTTTCAAAGAATACATCCCTGGGGCTTCTTGCAGTGAAGGATGAGGAGTCTGAAGACAGAACAAGTCTGAGGCTGCTTCTCATGGGGGGTCCACATTCATATCAGAGAGTACTGGAGGCTGCAATGGTTGCGATTTAGGGATTCCGAAATTAGCTTCATCCATCACATCAGAGCAAAAGCTGGAGCCCTGACTTTAGAACTTGTTGCAGAGAGGCGAGTCATGACAGCATTTATATTCCACAATAACTTTGGAATTAAAGAGCTTCATGGGAATACACAGTTGGCTACAACCCTGGCGTCCGTAGGAAAGCATGCCATCTGGAGAGGAGCAGAGAAGACAAGTGAGACCCCAGAACCTAGGATGCAGCACCATAGGTACGGGGCTCAGCATATCCTGGGGGTACTGCTCAGTAAATATTCCTGAATGAAGCACAGGATTAATGCATCAACCAACTAACAAGAATGAGGAGGAAATAGCACATTTCACGGAGGAGGACTCATACTCTTAGTAGAGAGAATGTCAGCCATTTGGGACTGAGAGACTGGAGGTAGGGCCCCCTGGTGGGCTCTCCTGGGATAGCTTTGCAAGCTCTGTACGCAAGCACGCTAGCTCAGCCGCTTCAGTCGTGTCCCACTCTTTGCGATGGCATGGACTGTAGCCCGCCAGGTGCTTCTGTCTGTGGGATTCTCCAGGCAAGAATACTGGAGCCATGCCCTCCTCCGGGGGATCTTTCTGACCCAGGGAAGAGTCTCCTAAATGGTAGGCGGATTCTTTACCAGCTGAGCTACCCAAGCTTCTGAACAGTTTTGTTTTTTTTTTCCTTTTTATGTTTTGAGGTAGTTCAAAGTCATTTTTATTTCTTAATATAAATTTATTTATTTTAACTGGAGGCTAATTATTTTACAACATTGTATTGTTTTTGCCATACATTGACATGAATCCACCACGGGTGTACATCAACACAAGAGAAGGCAGAAAGGATGAATAGAAACTATTCTCTCCGCCCTGCCCATTTGTCCCCCAATATATGCCCCTAGTTCCCCCAAACCCCATCCCAGTCAGGATCCCAGTCAGGTCCCACTCAGCCTAGTTCCAGTTACCTTGAGGAGCTAAACTCCCTGCTTTCTCCCTCTCTTCCTTCCTCCTCCCTCCCTCAGTCACCCCTCCCTCTCTCCTTCATCCCTCTCTCCTTCCTTCCTCTCTCCTTCATCCCTCTCTCCTTCCTACGCTCTTCTCTCCCCTCTCCTCCCCCTCCCTTAAAGGTCCTCGTTCCAGTTAAGGGCCAGTGGCAGCCCAGTACCAGAACGAGGGGATAATGTTTCACTGCTGCTGCTGCTGCTGCTGCTGCTGCTGCGTCGCTTCAGTCGTGTTCGACTCTGTGCGACCCCACAGACAGCAGCCCACTAGGCTCCTGCATCCATGGGATTCTCCAGGCAAGAGTACTGGAGTGGGGTGCCATTGCCTTCTCCAATGCAGGAAAGTGAAAAGCGAAAGTGAAGTCGCTCAGTCGTGCCCGAGTCTTCGCGACCCCAAGGACCGCAGCCCACCAGGCTCAACCCCCTTCTATGTGGCTCCTGTTCCCGGTTCCTGCGGGACCACTTCCCCGAGGCCCACAGCCACCCCGACTTGTGCTTGGGGTCCAGGTACTCAGAGGGTCCGATGGAGGGTTCATACTACCCCCTGCGCCCCTTTCCTGGAACACCCACTGTCAGTCCCTAACCTCCAGCAAAGTTCATCCCGAGACCTGGTAGGCACCACCTACCTTCGTAGATCTTCCTCACAAAGCACTCCTCTCCCTCTTCAGTCTGGCAGATGGCTCCCTCAGACTCGCAGACCCCGCTGGTGTTGACTCTGTCACACTGGAAACAATCTAGCGCTGGAAAGTCAAACGAACATAATAAGGTTCTTCCGGGCCAGCCTCCGGGCAGCTCAGGAGGGAGCGCACCTGTGACCCAGGGGCGCCTGGACGCTGACAGTTTCCCTCCTCCAGATGAACGTTCTAGAGGCAGGTGATGGCTCCCTGCTTGGCTTCCACCTGGGCTGCGGCATGCGTGCCCCCAGGCACAAGACCTGCACCTGAGCACATAGAGCTTCCCCGTCTTCCCAGGGACCCGTGGTGCCGCGGGAGGAAGGGCAAGTCCTTCACTGCGGCTCCCCGCATCCCACTTGCCAGGTGATTATCACCCCACCCCAGGGGGCGTCACTGAAGGTGTCCCGTGTGAACGGCATCTGCAGGAGCGGCACAGATGAGGGCTGCAGTGAGGAGTCAGCACGCCCCCTCCCCTCCTTATCGAAGAGCCCCCCATCCTCCACCCTTCCGGTTCATCTGAAGAGACAACTCAAAGAAACCCAGGACTCAGCCTAAAAAGGGGCAGGGAAGGGAGAGACAGGACAGGTGGGCGGAGGGGGTTGGGAAGAAAAAGAGATCAGAAAAGAGTAAGGCAAGATAGGGGGAGACGGAGAACAGAGGAAGGGAGACAGAGAAGAGGGGGAGGCAGGA
>SJYC01022035.1:0-12529 GCA_006408675.1 Madoqua kirkii | reverse complement strand
AGAGGAGGGGGGAGGGAAAGGAGAGGTGGGGGAGGGACAGAGGGTGATTGACAGCGGGAGGGAGAGACCCGAGGAGGGGTAGGGAGGGAGACTAGGACAGGGAGAGACGGAGGGATCTGCCGCACAAACGCATGCGCCTGGGGTCACAGCTCCTCACTCCCTCCTCTGGTCCCCGAGTTATTTACCAAACAGTGAGCTCCTGTCAATGAGAGGCGCTATTCTAGGGGTTGGAAATAGGGTGCTGAAGGGAGCATCGAAACATCCATTTCGCCTGCTAAGTCGCTTCAGTCGTGTCCGACTTTGTGCGGCCTCATAGAAGGCAGCCCACCAGGCTCCCCCGTCCCTGGGATTCTCCAGGCAAAACACTGGAGTGGGTTACCATGTCCTTCTCCAATGCATGAAAGTGATAGTGAAGTCGTGTCCGACTCTTCGCGACCCCATGGACTGCAGCCTACCAGGCTCCTCCATCCATGGGATTTTCCAGGCAAGAGTACTGGAGTGGGGTGCCATTGCCTTCCGCCTATCAAATACTAAACAAATAAATTGGGGGATTGACTGACAATGAAGAAATAAGAAAGGTTATTTCGGGTCCTGGTGACTCAAGAGGACAATGGGAAGGAAGATCGCGGAGGACTGAGCATGAGGAGGCAGAGAGCTTTCTCAGCGGTGACTTGAGCTCAAACCTGAATTTTTTTTTTATGCTAACCACTAAAACAACTGGCAGTAGCTGGCACACTGGTTCCAGGAAGATACTCGGGCAAGTGCACAGAAAGTTTCTGAGCTGCAATTAGACTGGCCAGTTTGAGAAACAGAAGCACCAGCACAGGCAAAGTGGACAAGGGCGAGAGTATTGTAAAACAAGGCTGAAGAGGTTGATAGGGGTCAGAGCACAGCACGTGTCTGCTTAGACCTGCCTGCTGTGGTGGTATTCATGGACCATGTGTGGCTGAGCCTGTGAAATGCCAGTAGTCCAAATAGATGGACTGTAAGTCAATTTCTAACACTTAGCACACACTCACAAATCGTTTAAATTGTTCATCAGTGACTTTGATGTTGATTACATGCTGAAATGATAGTCCTGTCCGACTCTTTGTGACCTCATGGACTGTAGCCCGCCAGGCTCCTCTGTCCACTGGGTTCTCCAGGCAAGAATACTGGAGTGGGTAGCCATTTCCTCCTTCTGGGGATCTTCCCAACCCAGAGATTGAACCTGCATCTCCTGCAGCTCCTGAATTGCAGAATTCTTTACCACTGAGCCACCAGGGAAGCCCAATGGTTTAGATATATTGGGTTAAATAAAGTGCATATTAAAGTTAATTTTACACATTTCTGAGTTTTCTTAATATGCCTACTGGAAGAGTAAAAATGCCGTCTGCAGCCTGGCTTGCATCTCATTTGGACTGCCATTTAGGCCATCATAAGAACTGAGATCATATTCAACGTTGGAAAAGGCCATCAGAGGCTTTTTCAATAGGCAGTGAATTGACTAGCTTTTTGCAAGTACACTCTGGGAGCTCTGCAGACAATAGGCTTTAAAGGAGGGAGTGACAGAGGCCCAGGACAGGGTTGGTGGAAACTGGAAGTTGGGAAGGAAGCCACGAGTCAACTGCGTCCAAGCAAAAATGTGAGAACTTATAGGTCAGGTATACTGAAATAGGACTTCGAAGGTGGTGCTAGTGGTAAAGAACCCACCTGCTAATATAGGAGATGCAGGAGACCCAGGTTCGATCCCTGCGTGGGGAAGATCCCCTGGAGGACAACATGGCATCACACTCCACTATTCTTGCCTGGAGAATCCGCAAGGACAGAGGAGCCTGGCAGGCTACAGTCCATAGGGTCACAAAGAGTCGGACCTGACTGAAGTGACTAAGCTTGCACACATAAGCAAGGTGTGTATGTGGGAAACAGGGACGAGGAAACGTACAACAGAGCACATGGAAGGTCACTGCAAGGTGCTTCTCACGCTTTCATCTTTATGTGTCATTTTAAACTATACGTTTTTGTTTTTATTTACTCACATTTTTATTTGCAAATAACGTTCCTAAATTTCAAAAATAATGAACTTTGAAAAATTCACACTCAGTAAAAAGAACCAAGCTCTCGACTTCGCTTCCTCTAATCTTAATGATGACTGCATAACCTGAGCAGTCTGTCTTGTCAACATTCATCGTCACCCCTGGATCTGTGATGTCCTTGAGCACATGAAACCCTACTGGAGATACAAATCTGCTTGAGAATTTCAGTGACTCTTGAAAGCTATAGTCATTTTATGAGAACTGTGCCCTTGGGTGATTTCATATGAGCAGCTGCAACAAAGGCCTCACGTGTCACCGGCTGAAGCAGGTGCGACTCCTCTTGCCCAACCCACAGCCCTCCAGCTTCCACCTGCAAACGCTGAGGCAGCCCCTGCTGCACTTGTGACACACTTGTGACACACTCATCATGCACGTCAGGCAGCTCAAACAGTGGAGAGCAAATGCCCCTGGGAGTACCCTTCTCCCAAAACAGATGGGGAATTGGTGGATGAATACGCCAACCTTCCTCCCATGAGTTGGATCCCCTACACTGCCCTCCACAATTTCCAGCAGGATGGGCTCCATTTGTTCACCATGGTGTCCAGCTTATTAATTTCTTTGCATGTTTCCAGGTGGCGCTAGTAGTAAAGAACCCGCCTGCCAATGCAAGAGACATAAGAGATGTGGGTTCGATCCCTGGGTTGGGAAGATCCCTTGGAGGAGGGCGTGGCAACCCACTCCAGTATTCTTGCCTGGAAAATCCCATGGACAGAAGAGCCTGGCGGGCTACGGTCCATAGGGTCACTGAGAGTTAGACACGCCTGAAGCAACAAGGCGTGCCGGCACATTGTCTTACTTCCCCACACCCCTCCTGGTATTTCCTGGAATCAGCTTCCAGACAAATGATTTTTTATTCCTACCAGCTTCAGATGATGGATTTTCATTGAAATCAAGTGTATGCTCTTATAAATTAATTTTTCATATTTTATACACCAAGTCTTCTTGTGCTTTTACAGAACAAACAAAACATTGACTATTAGCAGGCTGATTCCATTTGCTAAAGAACATTGGGGAAAAGTGGTGCCTGTTAATGCTAATGATCATTCCAGTTTTAATCAATCATGGAATTAAAAAAAAAACTATGAAAAGATATTCTGTAGAAGGTGGAACACTTTTTGTAATGCTATAATAAATTTAACTGGAAAATCCACAAAGCACACAAACTCATTTATTTTTACAGTGGAAGAATAAATTCAAATGCCAGTAGAATATGACATTGCAGCAAAAGTTACTAAACTGAGAACCCAGAGAGTGAAAAATGCCCTTGCAGGTGGTTCTGATGCACACATAATTGTGAACTGTGTCCTGTGTCCAAACAAGATAGTGTATGAATATAAATAAATGTATATGTAAGTATATTTAAAATATGTATACATTATATAAAATATTAAAATGCACACAAATCTATTAAGGCATGAATATTAAAATAAGTCACGTCTTTACATAGCATATATTGCTGCTGCTGCTGCTAAGTCGCTTCAGTCATGTCTGACTCTGTGCGACCCCACAGACGGCAGCCCACTGGGCTCCACCATCCCTGGGATTCTCCAGGCAAGAACACTGGAGTAGGTTGCCATTTCCTTCTCCAATGCATGAAAGTGAAAAGTGAAAGTGAAGTCACTCAATCGTGTCTGACTCAGTGACCCCATGGACTGCAGCCTACCAGGCTCCTCTGTCCATGGGAGTTTCCAGGCAAGAGTACTGGAGTGGGGTGCCATTATTATGACCTATACATATGAACATATATATTCTATATGTATGCACACATACACACCCACAGGTAGAATAACTGAACTGTGAAAGTTTTGTGGTAAAGGTGATGTGGAATAAATATTTTTATTCAATCTGTATTCTACAAGTAAAGGACATTTTGTAAAAGATCCCGCAAGTATTAATTGCATTTTGGTCATGTAACAGAGTGTCTGACTCCAGTTTTGGATGTTTCACAGCTGGCACCCTTGAAGTCTGGCCCCTTGTGCCCCACATGCAGGCGCCAGGGGCTCCTTCTTTCAACATCGGTGGGAGTTTCACACCACACAAGCCCCCACCTGAATGCAGGAACCATCGCCCTGCCTCTCTTCCTCACCATCATCTAAATTTAAGAGTCTCCTTTCTCTGCTCCCGCAAGCCATCTTAAGACACCTGGCAAGTAAGCCCTGCTCTCCCAAGAAAGCCTCATGAGATAATTAATTAAGGCTTTTCACACTGGTACGTATGTGGCATCATCAGTCTTGACATATTATCCAAGCTTAGGTGAGGATCCATCCTGTTTCTATCCTATAACCCCAACAGTTTAACGTCTTCAAGTGTTCAACAAATGAAGTACCCAAGTATTTCAGCTTTCAAAAATGTTTAACCAGTTGAAATTATGAAAAGCAGACTTTCAAGCAAAAAAGATATTGAAATGTATTCCTACGAAAGCAGAATGCCCCAGATTGTAGGGTAAATGGTAATCTTATCTCTGGGACATTCTAATGTCTAGGCAGGCAGACAAAGAAGGGAAGAGACAGGCAATGCCTAGAACCATAAGCTGCCACTCACCCAGGTTCCCCTCTGCCCTCCTACATGCTGGGGTTGGAGAGAGCAGGGGAGCTCACCTTGCAGGAGTCCGAGCAGGGAGGACAGGACCACCAGCTGCAGTAGCAGAAAGCACTTAGCCATCTCTGGATCTGGCTCCAGCCGAAGGACTTACAGAAGGCAGGACTGAACCACAGCCTCAAGAGCCTCTAAGATCCCGACTTTATAATTCCAGGCTGGGAGGAGCAGCCAATGGCAGCCCAGGCAAAGGCTTGCACTTTCCCAGACAAAGAGAACAGACTGCCTGAAGGAATTAGGGCCCTACATTCTTTCCAGTAATTACTGACCTTGCTCACTTCTACTGGCCCTACTAAGGAAGCCAAGGTATGTAAGAAGAGCTGACTCTCATGTGTCCCGATTGTAAAACTGAAGACTAGAGTCTGACTTACATCACCTAGGGACTCGGGAATTTCGTTGAATTAGTGATGTTTTACCATTTAAGAGGTTTACCATATTGAACGGAACTACTGAAATATGGTGTGGATAAAAAACTGCTATTGAGAATTCTCTCTTATTAAAATAAGCCTAGGGAAATAAACACATGCTTAGACTTTGTAAAGTGCAGCCAGACACAAATAGATTTTGATGACAATGTTACCAACCAGGGTTCTTGGCCTTCTTAATCAATAGAAATTGATCAGAGGCCAGACAGAAAATTCAGGCAAAGCTTTATTGGGGCCCTGCTGCAGCAGGGGAAATGGGAGAAAGCAACAGGTTCACCTGCTCACTCACTTGCTCAGGGGAGGCAAGCTGGTTCCTTATACGGGGTGATGGTAGGGGTGTGTCCAGGGGTCAGGCAAGAGGAGCTATATAGGTGGTTTGCCCACCCCTTTAGTGGTGTTGAGTGCAGGGGCCACCCATATATGCTACATTTGCTCCCAGTTCTTCAGAAATTGGGTTTGGGGTCTGTTTTTATCTTGTTGTCCATAATCTGCTCCAACTGCACATGTTCACAGTTATTTTTAGTTTCTCGGGGCGGGGGGGGGGGGTTTGCTCAAGGAGACATTTGTCAGATACAAGCCCTGGAGCAAATTGTCCCAGCCTGTTTGTCAGATACAAGCACTTGAGGAAAGGATCTCAGCCTGTCTCGGTATATTGTCTCCTCTCTTGGAAATGAAACACAACTGCATTTGGTTTTTTCACTTTTTGGCAAATAGGAGCAAAATGGAGTATTCCTCCCCAAGTCATCAAAATCTGTACTACAAGTGTTACCGAAAGAGTACAGGGGGGTTCCGGCTGCTCACCGCTCAAAAGCCCAACAACAGGCCAGGTTGGTGGAAAGTTTGCTTTATTTCAAGTGTTGGCAACTGGAGGTATGTGTGTGGGGGGCGGGCAGCAGGGAGGGTAGTGGACATCTGTCCAAAGGCTGACTCCCCTCCCTCCCCTGGCAAGGGGGGGGGGGTTTGCTCAAGGAGACATTTGTCAGATACAAGCCCTGGAGCAAATTGTCCCAGCCTGTTTGTCAGATACAAGCACTTGAGGAAAGGATCTCAGCCTGTCTCGGTATATTGTCTCCTCTCTTGGAAATGAAACACAACTGCATTTGGTTTTTTCACTTTTTGGCAAATAGGAGCAAAATGGAGTATTCCTCCCCAAGTCATCAAAATCTGTACTACAAGTGTTACCGAAAGAGTACAGGGGGGTTCCGGCTGCTCACCGCTCAAAAGCCCAACAACAGGCCAGGTTGGTGGAAAGTTTGCTTTATTTCAAGTGTTGGCAACTGGAGGTATGTGTGTGGGGGGCGGGCAGCAGGGAGGGTAGTGGACATCTGTCCAAAGGCTGACTCCCCTCCCTCCCCTGGCAAGTGGGGCAAGAGCTTTTATAGACAGAAGGAAGGAGCCACATGCAGAAACAGCAGTCATCTGCTCCACGCTGGTCACTGATGGTCTGGCCCACATCATCTTGACTGGTTTAGGTATAGTGAATCTTCAGTTCCAGAGTCCATTTGTTCCCCCTCTTTGTAGACGAATTCTCGGAGAATTGTGGCAGCTACGTCATGGGTACAGTTTGGTCATAATGTAGCTAATTTCTTCACCCTAGCGTTTTCATATCTATAAAACAAGTCACAGGATGTAGCTCAAGATATTATCTATAGTCCTTGGTGGCTCAGATGGTAAAGAATCTGTCTGCAATCAATCTGCCCGCAGGAGACCCGGATTCAATCCCTGGGTCAGGAAAATCCCTTGGATAAGCGAATGGCAACTCACTCCAGTGTTCTTGCCTGGAGAATTCCACACACAGAGAAGCCTGGAGGGCTATAGTCCATGGGGTCACAAAGAGTTGGACAAGACTGAGTGACTTTCACTTCTCTTGAGAAAGAACTAAAGGTCCTTGACTATATTTAATGACCATGTTATTATTATTTTGGTCTCGGTTGACTGTTTCCTTTATTTCTGGATTTCTCATTTCTCTGATTAAACTTGTTCTTTGACTAAAGTTTCCCACAGACAAAAGGCAGGTAGATGGCATGTGGGCGGGGGTGAGGGGAAGGACCATCTGGTCCTGCTCTGTTTCACAAGTGACCCAGAGTTCTCATAATTTTTTTTAATCTCATTTTTCCTGTTTAAATAAAATTTTCTTTTCTATTCTGGATGCTGGACTGCAGCTAGTGGAGAACTCACTTTCCAGAACTGTGTCAGAAGAAAATCTGCCGACCCATCCCCTCACCATCCAGTGAAATAACTAACTGGCAAAAAGGATCTTAAACAATCATTCTAAATCTCTGAAAACTGTCATAAGGGCATACAGCAAATCAGGAAGCTTTTTTTTTTCCAAGAAAATCTACTAAATCTCAGTAAGAACAGTGAGAATCTGGGCAGGTAGTACCACCAAAAGTGGGATCCAGATGCTTGCCACTCAGAGACCATTGAAGAGGCCAGGTTGATGAAAGGAAAGCTTGCTTTAGTGTGGATGCCAGCAGTCTACAAGAATATAAGAATCTGAAGTTCTCCCCCAAAAGAACAAACTTGATTTTAAACAGAGTGTGGAGATGTTCAAGAAAAAGGGTGCCCTCAAAAGCAATGGAGATTTTAAAGAAAAGACTCTTACCTCCCTGCAAGGAACACCGTAAACTGTAGGTTAGCTAGTCTGCCAGAGAGACCCAGAGAGAGAAACAGCTAAGAAAATCCTACTTGGGGCAGAACAGATATGAAAGACTGGCCTGAAGGTTGACCTTTGCAAAGGGGCCTGAAAATAATTGGATCAGACCCTGAAGATTTCCATGTCCCAGGAGCCCATCAGCAGGTAAGCATGAAGTCCACAGCTTGGTGTAATGACAGTTTTACAGAAAATCAGGGAAAGGCCTGGCATCCCCCCTCTCATCCCAGGATGACTGTGGCCATGCACTAAACTGCGCCCTCTAGGGGTGATGTCCCAGCTGACACACTACAGGGTAAATCGATTTCACTACACTTGAAACCGCTGAGGTGTCATCTCGGGCGGCTCTAAAGAGCCCTGGTACCATAGTCCCTTATGTCTCAGCACAAAAAGAATTCGGTGAGAGGCAGAGTGATAGATGAGCTTCCCAAGTGGTGCAGTGATAAAGAATCGCTCTGCTAATGCAGGAGATGCAAGAGAAGCAGGTTCAGTCTCTGGGTCAGGGAAGATCCCTTAGAGAAGGAAATGGCACCCCACTCCACTATTTTTGCCTGGAAGATTCCATGGGCAGAGAAGCCTGGTAGGCTATAGTCCATGAGGCTGCAAAGAGTTGGACACAGCTGCATTACTGAGCACACACAGCAGAGTGATAGATAAGAAGTGATGTATTGGAATAGGATGCTTGTGAGGCTTACAAGTAGATGGATGAGAGGGTACCATGCCCTGAGAACTTATGGGGCTGCAGTTTTAGAATCAAAGGAAAAGTGAGGAAGTGGAGAAGAGCTTCTCGCCTTTCTTGAACAGACATCATGTTTCCGTCATCAGCTCTTCCTCCAGTTGACTAGGGGAGTTTTCTTGTTTCCTCATGGTCAAGCTAGGCTCACAAATTACCTTTTTTGTGTCTGCAGAGCACATGTCCTAGGGATCATTAATTTACTGAGCTCACCGGGTAAGCTGTGGGTCTCATACCACCATTGTCTTATTGTTTGGGGGCATGCCTCATGCTTCTGTTTCATGGTTTTGCTGTTACACAAGCCTGCTTGGTTTTGTGATTAAGCAAACCTGCTTTCTTGAGTAATCATTAGCCTAAGGGGTCTCTCATATTCTTTTCTACTTACAATCCTCTAGTGGGATTAGCTAGTCACCTACTTTGTCCCTTTACTCTGTCCCTATCACAGTAGTCCAACCAATTCACTAAACAAATAAACAGAAAATCACAACAATACCATCAAATACTGGGAGGTAAGGTGAAAGAGCAGGAGTCAGTATCCAGAACTGCAGTGATGATTTATTTAAGTGTTCAGTTTTCAACCCCAGATCATGAGAAATGCAAAGAAACAGGAAAATATGACCCATACACAGAAAAAATAATAATAAAACAGGCAATAAAAACCTCCTGTGATTGGGGGGTGGAAGGTGTGGAGGGGGAGATGTTGGTCAGAGGGCACACATTTTCATTGTAAGATGACTAAGTTCTGGAGATCTAAGTGCAGCATGGTGACTATACTTAACAGAACTGTATCGTGTACTAGACATTTGCTAAGAGAATAGACCTTAAGGGTTCTTACAACACACACACACACCCAAAGATAACTATGTAAGGTAGATTTTAAAAAATAATTGTATTTACTTATTATTTGTTTTGGACTATACTGGGTCTTTGCTGCTGCGTGCCGGCTTTTCTCTGGCCGTGGCAAGCACGGGTTACTGTCTGGTTGCACTGCTCTGCCTTCTTACTGCTGGCGGCTGCTTTTGTTGAAGAGCGCAGACTCCAGGTGTGTGGGCTTCAGTAGCTGCAGGCTCTGGAGCACAGGCTCAGTAGTTGTGGCCCAGGCACCACATGCTCCGTGGCATGCGGGACCTTCCTGGACCGAGATCGAGCCTCTGCCTCCTACATTGCAGGCACATTCTTTACCACTGAGCCACCAGGGGAGTCCCGTAGATATTTTAATCAGCTTGACTGTGGTAATCATTTCACAGTGGTACATACATGAATCCATCACACTGTATCTTTTAAATATACATAATTGTCATTATCAATTATACCTCAGTAAGGGCTTCCCTGTGGCGCTAGTGGTAAAAACCTGCCTGCCAGTGAGACATAGGTTTGATCTCTGAGTCAGGAAGATCCCTGGAGAAGGGCATGACAATCTACTCCAGTATTTTTGTCTGGATTATCCCATGGACAAAGGAGGCTGGCAGGCTACAGCCCATAGGGTCACACAAACTCACACTGCTGAAGCAACTTAACATGCACACATGGCTCAATAAAGCTGGGGTAGGGGTTTCAGCTGAAAAAAAAAAAGTGCAGTCTAAAAGTTGAGTTGCTGTTCAGTCACTTACCTGTGTCCAGCTCTTTTTTGATCCCATGAAGTGTAGCCCAACAGGCTTCTCTGTCCATGGGATTTCCCAGGCAGCAATATTAGAGTGGGCTGCCATTTCCTTCTCCAGGTAATCTTCCTGACCCAGGGATTGAACTCATGTCTCTTGAATTAGTAGGCAAATTCTTTACCACTGAGCCACTGGGGAAGCCCATGTTGAAAGTTATGTCAAATGTTTATTGATAATCATATATCCCATAAAGAAAATCATATATCCCAAGTTAAGGAATTTAGTGCTTTTCTGTGTGCACGAGAAGATCCAAGAGCCTGAACTCACTGAAATCATTCCTTTGCTATGCACCTCAGCTATCTGGGGCTAGTAGCACATCCTAAATTCCCTCAGGGCTCACCAGTGTTGCCGAGAAGAAGCCAAATGTGACTCTATGTTGGAAGCTGTTTCTTTGACTTGCTTTTTGTTGCTGCTGTTATTATAATCATACATAATGGCTTGCCTCATAGGACCCTACCCCTATGCCTGAATGTTAAACTAAAGTGCCTTTGTTCAGCTCACAGAAACATAATCTAACCCTGCCCATGTGTGAATGGCTACAAAAAAGGGATTAATACACCCCTTCCAAAGGCTGGCCCTTCCCAGACATGTTCTGCAAGACTGAAGACCCTTTTCACTTCCTCGCTGCCTCTCCCTCTCTATTCTGCCTTTACTTGCCTCATAGGACCCTACCCCTATGCCTGAATGTTAAACTAAAGTGCCTTTGTTCAGCTCACAGAAACATAATCTAACCCTGCCCATGTGTGAATGGCTACAAAAAAGGGATTAATACACCCCTTCCAAAGGCTGGCCCTTCCCAGACATGTTCTGCAAGACTGAAGACCCTTTTCACTTCCTCGCTGCCTCTCCCTCTCTATTCTGCCTTTTGACTTTTGTTCCTCATTGCTTCTCTCTCTCTGACTCTATAAAAGAACCTGTCATCCAGACCCTGACAGGATGGTTGCTTTGAGACATAAGTCTGCCATGTTCTTGGTCAGCCTCAGATTTATTGGCCTCTCATGCAGTGAGCAGAGAGAGCTTGGACTTGGTAACAAACTTGGAAAACCGGCCAATAAAACTGAGAGACGAGATGTTGAGGCAAGGAATACAACTTTATTTGGAAAGTCTGAGAAATTGGCAGACTCAGGTCTCAAAGTAGCCATCTTGTCAGAGTCAGAGAGAGAGAAGCGATGAAGAACTAAAATCAAAGGCAGAATAGACAGGCAGAGGCAGTGAGGAAGTAAAAAAGGTCTTCAGTCTCGAAAAACATCTCCAGGAAGAGCCGTCCTGCGGAAGGGGTGTGTTAATCTCTTCTTTCTGTCCAGCTATTCACAGGTGGGCCGGGCAAGATTATCTCTCTATGAGATGAACAAAGGCTCCTTAGTTTAATAGTCAGGCATACAGGCAGGCTCCACTGATGGACACCATTGTGTATAATTGTAATAACAAAAGCAACAAGAAGCAAGCCAAATAAATAGTTTCCAACATGGAGTCAAAATTGGCTTCTTTGTAACAATAAGGTTAGTTCTGTTTCTCTGGGGAACCCTGACAGGTACATTATCCAGAAAGCTCAACAAATTCTTAATAGGGTAAACCCAAGAGAGATTTACACCTAGGATTATCATAGTAAAAATGTTTAAAGATCAAATATCTTGTAAGCAGCATGGGGGAAAAAAAAATGACCCATGACATACAAGGGACTTCCTAAATAAAGTTAAAAGCTGACTTCACTTCAGAATTAGTGGAGGCCAGAGGACACAGCGACAGCATAACAGCAGAAAGTGAAGAGGAACTGAAGAGCCTCCTGATGAAGGTGAAGGAGGAGAGTGACAGAGTTGCCTTAAAACTCAACATTTGAAAAACTAAATCATGGCCTCTGGCCCCATCGCTGCATGGCAAATAGATGGGGAAACAATGGAAACTGTGACAGACTTTATTTTCTTGGGCTCCAAAATCACTGTGGATGGTGACTGCAGCCATGAAATTAAATTCTCTGTCCCCCTCCCTGAATTGCAAAGGGCAGGTTCAGACAATTGCCAATCATGGAAAGAATGAAATGCAGAGATAAAGGAGGAACAGTCAGAATGCAAAAATTGTAGCCTTGGGAGCAAAGCTCTGGTCCCCTCTCAAGGCATACACAAGATAATATTTTTGAGTTGTTTGTCAAATAGAGAAACCCCTCCAGGTGAGAGAGGCAGACTACCCAGAGGCACACAGACCCAGATAGCTGGAAGAGAGGCTGAAGATGACCACTCTCACTGACCTCAGTTCAGTTCAGTTCAGTTCAGTCACTCAGTCGTGTCCGACTCTCTGCGACCCTGTGAATCGCAGCACCCCAGGCCACCCTGTCCATCACCAACTCCCGGAGTTCACTCAGACTCGCGTCCATCGAGTCAGTGATGCCATCCAGC
>SJYC01022031.1:0-43584 GCA_006408675.1 Madoqua kirkii | reverse complement strand
AAGTTAATTTTAGCGCTTTTGATTTTATGTAAATCAAATTGCTATCTTTCTTTAGTGTTTAGATTATTTTGTTAACATATTGGTTTTGATATGCATACATGTAGTGCATATATGCTATGCTAAGTCGCTTCAGTTGTGTCTGACTCTGCGACCCTATGGATTGTAACCCAGCAGGCTCCTATGTCCATGGGATTCTCCAGGCAAGAATACTGAAATGGATTTCCATGCCCTCCTCCAGGGAATCTTGCCCACCCAGGGATTAAACCCAGATCGCGAAGAGTTGAACATGACTGAGCAACTGAACTGAACTGAACTGATATATGGTCAATGATTTTTTGATAAAAGGAAAATGTATTTATATGAGAAAGCAGAAGTCTTTAACAAATGATATGGTAGCAAATAAATAATATTCATAAATGAGAAATGATACTTGATACTTCATGTCACAATATGAACTGATACTATTTTAATACTGAATTATAAATGAATAAAAATATTAAAGCCTTCACTATGAAGCTTCGAGAAGAAAACACAGGATATTTTTAGGAAGTAAGTGGTAAAGATTTTGTGGATGGAACACAAAATTATAGAGGAAAATGCATGCAAATTTTGCTTCATAAAACTTAAAATATTTACTGAGCAAAAGCCAGTGAGAAGAAAAGGATTTTTCTTAATTCTTTTTACCCCAGGGATTAATGTAAAAGAAATCTCCAAAAGTTAGTTTGAAAAACCTCTCATGTATATATTTTATTAAGAAAATTGTTCCTAACAAGTATTTTATCCCTAGGAACATAGTATTGCATATAGAGATGAGAAAGGATTTGAATTTGGAAAGCATCTAGATATTTGGGGAAAGCAATGATACCAATCCCGGTTTGCCCAAGCAGAGACCTTGCCACAGCCTTGGAGAGCTTGATAGGAAATCTTTATATTTGTTGCAAAGTGTGGACTCTGATCCCAAGAGAAACTGCTTTAGTGGCAGAATCAGGAAAGTTCTGATGACCTATAGAAGATCAAGGACATCCTCAAATCATAGTGAACCAATATTAGAATTCAAATATGTTAAATATATCAGTCCAGCAGTGTTACTCTATGCAAAGTAGGGTTTATTCTCTTGTTCTCAAATAAATTACAGAAGCATTAGAAAACTGTATTGGAATATTGCTTACATTTCTGTGAGCAAATGGTTTATTTTAATAAGGGATAGGCAGGATTAGTGAAGACATATTGGCAATTTTCATAGACATAAGACACACATACATACACACACTCTCACATAATTAGACATCTCTGTGAAACAACTTCTAACAGTATTATTCAGAATGTCAGGATAAATTTCTTCATATCCATCATCATTCCCTTTACTAACCTGGTACAATGGGCCATAACCTTGAGTGTGTGAATAAGATTAAAAATAAAAGGATGCAAAGGATATTGCCATTCCAGGAAAGCTGACTTCACATTCCTTATTTTTCAAAAAGTGCTTGCACATTTTCAGAGCATTAGCAAGGTGACTGTGGTTTTAAATTTTTTGTTCGTTACTGCATGTCAAGTTTATGCTAATGGAAACACAAGGGCAGACGATAATCAACCATTTAAACCCAGAGTAAAAGCATGATAATGCAAAAATTATCATCTGATCACATACTTGTTTTTCAGTGATATAATCTTTGTTTCTTAAACCTCGTTAGGGCCTTAGAAAAGGTCAAATACAGGAGGAAATTGGATGGGTCAGTTTATAACATGGGTAGAGTGGCCAGATACATGCCCTTAAGATAGTACAAATACAAATTGATTCCTATCACCATGAAGTAAACTTCTCCATGATTAATAATATTTGTTGCTGTAAAATTTGTTTGATGTTAATATAGCTTTTCAAGTTTTCTTTTGATTATTATTATTGAAAATGTTTTCCCATCATTTTATTTTAGTGTACTTATTTCCTTACATTTTAAAATTAGTTTTCTTTTAGGCATCACACAGTTTGATTTAATTTAGTTAACAACACCTGCAATGGCACCCCACTCCATTACTCTTGCCTGGAAAATTCCATAGATGGAGGAGCCTGGTAGGCTGCAGTCTATGGGGTCGCTGAGAGTTGAGCACGACTCAGTGACTTCACTTTCACTTTTGTGCATTGGAGAAGGAAATGGCAACCCACTCCAGTGTTCTTGCCTGGAGAATCCTAGAGACAGTGGAGCCTGGTGGGCTGCCGTATATGGGGTGGCACAGAGTCAGACATGACTGAAGCAACTTAGCAGTAGCAGCCTCTTAATTAAATTGTCTAGAATATTTGCACTCACTATGATAATTGTTTCTAATATCTAGCATTAAATCTATCATTATTATATTCATTTTACATCATCTTCCTTTTCTGCTTTTTTCAGTATTATTAATAGCATGCTAGAATGTTAACTATATATTTTGTTTTGTGTTTCTGTAATTATTTTATAGTTAATACTGTATATCTTCAAGGGATATTGTGCCATTTCATGTGTATTTTAAGAACTTTACAATATTATCCTTTCATTATATCTCTCCTGGTTTTTGTGCAAATTTTGTTATTTATTTTACTTCTACATGTATTATAAACTAAATAATACACTGTTAATGCTTTGCATTTCACTTCAGTTAAGTCGCTCAGTCATGTCTGATTCTATGACTGCATGGACTACAGCAGGCCAGGCCTCTCTGTCCATCACCAACTCCCATAGCTTAATCAAACTCATGTCCATCGAGTCAGTGATGCCATCCAGCCATCTCATCCTCTATCGTCCCCTTCTCCTCCTGCCCCCAATTCCTGCCAGCATCAGAGTCTTTTCCAATGAATCAACCCTTCACATTAGGTGGCCAAAGTATTGGAGTTTCAGCTTTAGCATTATTTCTTCCAAAGAGCACCCAGGACTGATCTCCTTTAGACTGGACTGGTTGGATCTCCTTGCAGCCCAAGGGACTCAAGAGTCATCTCCAATACCACAGTGCAAAAGCATCAATTTTACAGTGCTCAGTTTTCTTTATAAGCCAACTCTCATATCCATGCATGACTACTGGAAAAACCATAGTCTTGACTGGATGGTCCTTTGTTGACAAAGTAATGTGTCTTCTTTTTAATATGCTGTCTAGGTTGGTCATAACATTTCTTCCAAGGAGCAAGCATCTTTTAATTTCATGGCTGTAGTCACCAACTGCAGTGATTTTGGAGACCAAGAAAATAAAGTCTAGCACTCTTTCCACTGTTTCCCCATCTATTTCCCGTGAAGTGATGAGACCGGATGCCATGATCTTAGTTTTCTGAATGTTGAGTTTTAGGGCAACTTTTTCACTCTCCTCTTTCACTTTCATCAAGAGGCTCTTCAGTTCTTCTTCACTTTCTGCCATAAGGCTGGTGTCATCTGCATATATGAGGTTATTGATATTTCTCCCAGCAATGTTGATTCCAGCTTGTGCTTCATCCAATGCAGCATTTCTCATGATGTATTCTGCAAGTGGTTTTTCCTGTGGTCATGTATGGATGTGAGAGTTGGACTGTGAAGAAGGCTGAGCGCTGAAGAATTGATACTTTTGAACTGTGGTGTTGGAGAAGACTCTTGAGAGTCCCTTGAATTGCAAGGAGATCCAACCAGTCCATTCTGAAGGAAATCAACCCTGGGATTTCTTTGGAAGGAATGATGCTAAAGCTGAAACTCCAGTAGTTTGTCCACCTCATGCAAAGTGTTGACTCATTGGAAAAGACTCTGATGCTGGGAAGGATTGGGGGCAGGAGAAGAAGGGGACGACAGAAGATGAGATGGCTGGATGGCATCACGAACTCGATGGACGTGAGTCTGAGTGAACTCCAGGAGCTGGTGACGGACAGGGAGGCCTGGTGTGCTGTGATTCATGGGATCACAGAGAGTGGGACACGACTGAGTGACTGAACTGAAATGAACTGAACTCTACAAATAATTCAAATAAACATAGTAACAATATACAGCCTTGATGTATTCCCTTCCCTGTTTAGTATCAGACTGTTGTTCCATGTTTTGGTTTTAAATAGCCAATTAATTTTAAAGACTGTAATTTTTACCATCTCCAGAACTCTTTATTTTTTTGTGAAGGTACAGATTCTTAGGCTTCCCAGGTGACGCTAGTGGTAAAGAACCCACCTGCCAATGCAGGAGGTTGTAAGAGACATGGGTTGATCTCAGGGTCAGAAAGAACCCCTACAGGAGGGCACAGCAATCCACTCCAATATTCTTAGCTGGAGACTCCCAGGGACAGAAGAGCCTGGCCGGCTACTGTTCATAATGTCCACAAAGAGTAGGCCAGAGTCAGTGACTGAGCATGCATGCATGCTCGCACTCATTCGTACCTGGTACCATTTTCCTTTTGCTCGAATGACATCCTTTAACAGTGAAAACTGTACAAATTTGCTGGTCATTAATTTTTTTAGCTTTTTATGTCTAACATATTTATTTCACCTTTGTTTTGAAAAGTGATTTTTTTGTTATTGTTATAATAATTCAAGGCCAATAGCTATTTTATTTTTAAATAATTTAAAATGCTACTCTAGTCTGTTCTGGCTTGCATTATTCATAACATAAACTGTGCTACAATTCTTATTTTTGTTCCTCTGTATGTAATGTGTTTGTTTCCATTTACTGCTTTACAAGTATTCTCTTTATCTTTGATATTAAGGAACTTGATTAATGTTTGCTTATAATTTTATTCATTGTCTAAGATTTGGAAATGGTCAAGTATCTTGGATCTGTGAATTTATATACTTCATTACTTTCAGGAAACATGCAACAGTTATTTTTTCAAATATTTTCCTGTACCACCCCTTTCCAGGACTTCATTTATATCAGATTGTTTAAAGTTGTCCCACAGCTCACAGCTATTTTCATTTTTGATTTCACTCTTTGTCTCCATTTTTTATTTCAGAAAATATCATTATTATGGCTCAGACGGTAAAGAATATGCCTGCAATGCAGGAGACCAAGCTTTGATCCCTGGGTCGGGACGATCCGTTGGAGAGAGAAATGGCAACCTACTCCAGTGTTCTTGTCTGGTCTGGGAAAGCCCATGGATAGAGGAACCTCATGGGCTACAGTCCATGGGGTCACAAAGAGGTGGACAAGACTGAACATACTATATCTACTATATATAATATACTATATCTTAAAGAAACTATTATATTTTCTTCTGCAGTTTCTAATCCATTGTTATTCCCACCCAGTGAGTTTTTCATCTCAGATATTATATTTCTCATCTATAGAATTTGACTTGTACCTTTATATATGTATTTTCTATGTGTCTAGCTAATGTGTTCAGTTTTTGCTCTGACATCTTGAAAGCCAAATACATTTCATAGTCACTTATGCCCTTATTTCCTTATTCTATCATTTTTTTGCTTCTATTGATTGATATGTTCTTAATTATAGCTCATGTTTTTCTGTTTCTATACATATACACTAGGTTTTATTTTGAACCAGACATTGTGAGTTTTACTTTGTTTTTTGGGTAAGGTTTACATTATACTTGAAAAACATTTACTCATCTGGATCTTGCTTTATGTTTTGATATGTGGAACCAAAGCAACTCTTAGCATAGGGCTCATTTTGTAACACTACTGAGGAAAAACCACTCTGGATTCTCTTGAATTGTGATGTTTTTCACTATGGATGGTTGAAGTAGAAACTATTCCTGGCTTTGCATGAGCTCCAGAAATCCCTCTGCTTATTTCAAGTGGTTCATTTCCCACGCTCAATTTTGTTATATAAGTGCACTGATTCTTAGTGACTGAATGCTTGAAGGACACTTTACAGATTCCCATAGCTGGTCTCTCTCCTCTGTCTCTCGTCCTCCCCTTCCATCCTTCTCTCCCTCTGACTCTCTGTTCTTCATTAGTTGTGGATAACAAATACTGACTTGTTTACTCTAAAACTCATATCCTCCTAAGACGCTCAACTCCATCTCTTCAACTCAGGAAAATCACCATATTTCCCCCTTCCCTTTCTGAAACCTCAAGACGTTCATGGAGTTTTCAGTGTTTGTTTCATTCATTTCCCTCTCTCAGAAAGCATAGTCATTTGATATGCAATATCTGAATGCCATTTTAAAATATGTTTTAGTCATTATAGATATTATTTCAGAAAGTTGAAGATTGTGCATGTTATTCTGTCTTGACCAACAGCAAACATTTCTTATCTTTTTTAAAGATATTCCTGAAGAATGAGAACTTTATTTCCTGGACAACTTTTAAGTTAACATTCACACATTAATCTGAAAGAAATGCCTTCTGATTATCTGTGCCTAGAAACAATTCTCTTACATATTAACATAGTAATTTTTATAGAAGTTTAAAAACAATGACTTTTTTAAAAGGGAAGTGAAAGTGCAGTCAGTCGTGTCCGACTCTTTGCGACCCCACGGACTGTAGCCTGCAAGGCGCCTCCCTCCGTGGGATTCTCCAGGCAAGAGCACTGGAGTAGGGTGCCATTTCCTTCGCCAGGGGTCTTCCCGACCCAGGGATCGAACCCAGGTCTCCCGCATTCCAGGCAGACACTTTAACCTCTGAGCCACCATGTATATAAATCGAAGCAAGACTGCAATTTTGTTACATACCAGGATTTGTTCACTAGTAGGAAAATCATTTCTCCAGTGGCAGAAATGCCTATGCATTTTTATTGTCAATATAAAACACTTATATCAGTCTTTATGTATAGTTGCAGCACTCATGGGATTCAAAACATATACACAGGGAAAATGTTTTCATTTTACAAGTGCCAACTGAAAAAAATGTATGAGTAATATTTCAACTGATACTTCTAAATAGGCTTATAATTTTGCTAGCAAATATAGTTACCCAACATGCTTGCATTTTTTTTTAATTAAAGGTAAAATTAAGACTAAACACTTTTCAAGGAACTATGCTTAAGAAGTTGGGAAAGGAATAAGATAATTCTATCATCTTCAGCATGAAGGTTTTCTTCAGAATAATAGAAAATGTGAAAAATAGAAGCAACAATCCCACAATGTTGAAAAAAATACTTTTTCACCTGGGCAAGGATAATTATAGAGGAAAATCTAACAAAATAATTTTATTCAATTAAGCATGGACAGTGTTTAGAGAAGAATGTATAAGAAAGATCTCAAATGGGTACCAAATAGTGTCAGCTGTGTGTCAACTCTGTGTCAAATATGTGTCAACTGTATAATAATGTCTAGTCAAGCAGATTTTCATTGCCAGTTGATGAAAGCATCTTGCTTGAAAAATGAAGCTTTATTGCCAGAATGTATAATGTCCATAAGATAGTAAAAAGTCCCAGAGCAGAGAAAGACTCATCATTTGGATTGGTCAGAAATGTAGATTTCAGCCAACTTAAAAATGCAGCAAGAGATGGTTTGGCATTCCATTGACCTCTTCACATAAGACACACAGTAACAAATAAATCTCAGTGAAGGACTTCACAAATCAAGAATGTTCCCTACGGTATTAGATATGACATTAACAGCATTAGATATAACATTAGGAATATTGCTTTGAATAATTTGAGAACTCTGTAATCAGTGTAGAAGACTTTTAATGTGTTTTTTTACACAAAGGAATCAAACTGGTAAGTAAATTAAAAAGAATCTTATTCACTATTAAATGTTATAACAATTTTATTCAAACAACAATAGTAAAATATATTATTTAAATATTTAAAATAATTTAATTTTTCAGATATATGTAAAGTGTTTAATCATGTGTTCTAAAGCTTCAAGGAAAATGAAGGTTCAGTCGTATTAAGGTGAACAGAGTGACCAGGGTTTTCATAGACACAGTATTTAAAAACAATATTAATCTTCAAGATATTTCGTTTCCAGCTTAGTTGCAGTTATAAAAGGATATACTTATACTAGTTATATTTAGAACTATATTGTTCTTATTTGGATGCTATGAAAATTATGCTTTGTTGATTTTAAGCTTTCTGTACCTTTATGATATAACACCATGGTATAGAATATATTGGGCTTCCCTGGTGGCTCAGCGGTAAAGAATCCAGCTACCAATGCAAGAGACATGGGTTCAATCCCTGTGTCAGGAGGATCCACTAAGGAAGGTAATGGCAACCTGCTCCAGTATTCTTGCCTGGGAAATCCCATGGACAGAGGAACTTGGTACAGTTATAGACTTGGGCTACAGTCTATGAGGTCACAAAAGATTGGCATACAACTTAGAGACTACACAACAAAAACAACCTAGAGTATTTTGGCATGCTGTAGAAAAAATTGGAAGAAAAGTACTTTTGAGGTGACTACAATTTAATCTAATTGCAAAAGGGTTTATACTCAAACAAAACAAAGAAGATACTTGAGATTCCTTTGAACAGGAAGCTTTAAATTTGAAAAGACACGTGCAGTGCAGTGGTTTATTCAATCTCATTAATAAATATAACTTTCAAAATATTTCCATTTCTGTTGTTTCTTCATATTTAAATATTTGTAGCATAAAATATTAATGTTGTAACAATTTCATATTGAGTTTTTATGAATTTTTGTATTTTCTATTTTTTTCCCTAATCTTACTTTGTTGTTCTCCCCAGAATTCTCCATATAATAACCATAGCATCTCACCCACTGCTTATTTTTTAAGTTAATCCTATGTTCTTTGTCACTTTTCAAACAATATGGTCTGCAAGGTCTTTTTTAACCTCTGGAAGCTGGGTATATTTCTTGGTATACCATGGGATTTCCGGGTTTCTGTGCTAATTCATTATTTTGACATTGTACATCATAACATCAAGAATTATTTTATCACGTCACTTTTAGTAAGCTCTGAGTCATCAAGAGGAATAGTAGAGGTTTTTTTAACATGTTAACATGGCTTAGTTTAAGCCTATGCTCTTTCTTCCTTACCATATACAAATAAATCATGTATTTGATTACTTTTCCCAACAGCTACGTTTACTCTAATGTCCACTCATACTTCTGCTTTTAAATATTCTTATATAAAATAATTTTTAAAATGAATTATTTGGCTTATAAATTGGTATATATCTTATAAATAAGGCATTCCATATATTTTGTGTATCAGTATTGTCATATCTGGAAAGATCCCCTGGAGGAGAGAATGGCAACCCATTCCAATATTCTTGCCTGGAGAATCCCTTGGACAAAAAAGCTTGGTAAGCTACAGTCAATAGTGTTGCAGAGTCAGATACAACTAAGCAACATAGCATGCATCAGTCTCAGTCTCAGTTCAGTCACTCAGTTGTGTCTGACTCTTTGCGACCCCCTGGAATGCAGCACGACAGGCCAACTCCTCGAGCTTTCCCAAACTCATGTCCGTTGAGTTGGTGATGCCATCCAACCATCTCATCTTCTGTCATCCTCTTCTTCTCCTGCCCTCAATCTTTGCCAGCATCAGGGTCTTTTCAAATGAGTCAGCTCTTCGTATCAGGTGGCCAAAGTATTGGAGTTTTAGCTTCAACATCAGTTCTTCCACACAACACACAGGAGTGATCTCATTTAGGATGAACTGGTTGGATCTCCTTGCAGTCCAAGGGACTTTTAAGAGTATTCTTCAACACCACAGTTCACAACATAATTTTTTGGCACTCAGGTTTCTTTATACTCCAACTCTCACATACATAACGACTGGAAAAACCATACCCTTAATTAGATGGACCTTTGTTGACAAAGTTATGTCTTTGATTTTTAATAAGCTGTCTAAGTTGGTCATAACATTCCTTCCAAGGAGTAAGGGTCTTTTAATTTCATGGCTGCAATCACTATCTCCATGGGTTTTAGAGCCTCCAAAAATAAAGTCTGACACTATATCCACTGTTTCCCCATCTATATCCGATGAAATGATGAGACCAGATGCCATGATCTTCATTTTCTGAATGTTGAGTTTTAAGCTAACTTTTCACTCTCCTCTTTCACTTTCATCAAAAGACTCTTTAGTTCTTTACTTTCTACCATAAGGGTGGTGTCATCTGCATACCTGAGGTTACTGAGATTTCTCCTGGCAATCTTGATTCCAGCTTGTGCTTCTTCCAGCCCAGCATTTCTCATGATGTACTCTGCATAGAAGTTAAATAAGCAGGGTGACAATATACAGCCTTGACGTACTCCTTTTCCTATTTGGAACCAGTCTGTTATTCCCTGTCCAGTTCCAACTGTTGCTTCCTGACCTTAGTACTGCCTGGAAAATTCCATGGACAGAGGAGCCTGGTGGGCCACAGTCCATGAAGCCTCAAAGAGCCAGACATGACTGAGCGCCTGAGCACCTGACTTGCTTTGCTGTACATCTGAAACTAACACAACTTTGTAAATCAACTATACTTCAATTAAAAAGAAGAAGAATGCATGAGAAATCAAGAAACCATGACCTCATGCCAAGTCCTGTCGGAAACCCATAAAGTTGCCTAGACAGTTTCTTTGAAACACTGGTCAGCTGTGCAGACAGGCACTGGGGAGTGTGGCTCAGTACCTCACAGTAACTTCAATCCACTTCTTCTTAAAATCCACTGCTGCTGCTGTCCGACTCTGTGCGACCCCATAGACGGCAACCCACCAGGATCCCCCGTCCCTGGGATTCTCCAGGCAAGAACACTGGAGTGGGTTGCCATTTCCTTCTCCAATGCATGAAAGTGAAAAGTGAAAGTGACGTCGCTCAGTCGTGTCCGACTCTTCGCGACCCCATGGACTGCAGCCCACCAGGCTCCTCCATCCATGGGATTTTCCAGTGGGGACTCACTATCCTTCTGAGACTGAAACACACATGGTCTGCGCTCTCTTCGTCTCAGGCTTCATCTCAACCTCCTGGCACTGGGATCCCCACTGGGGATTTCTTTTTTGTTTATCATTTGGTTGACCTCCTCTGCAGACAGGATTCTCCTGACCATTCTTGCTAAACTCTCCTTTCCCCCGTTTCTCGTTGTTACATGTTTAACTCTAGCCCGTAGCTCACTTGGCAAAGCATCTTCCTGCAGTGCAGGAGAATGGAGTTCGATTCCTGGGTTGGAAAGATCCCCTTGGAGAAGGAAATGGCAACTCATTCCAGTATTTTTGCCTGGAGGATCCCATGGACAGAGGAGCCTGGCAGGTTACAGTCCATGGGGTCGCAAGTGTCAGACAAGACTGAGCGACTGAAGCACCACCCTCAGTCTGTTGATCTCCTCTGCAGAGAGGACTGTCCTGCCACTCTCGCTAAACTCCCTTTTCCCCAGTTTCTCACTGTTACACACTGCTCTCATCTGTGGTTATTACCAACGGGATTTTTGTTTTAAGGAAGCTGAATGAATCTATAAGAGCAGACATTTCATAACTTGAAGGAAAAGAATTTTTTAAAAAGATGAGAACCATTGATTAAGGAGCATGATTGCAACCTGATTTGATCCTGTTGGTTACAGTATGACTGTGGTAATGGGAGTAAATAAAAGTCACATTCATTACAGCTGCTTTCTGTGAGTGGTGGCTAGCTAAGATCATGGAAGTGTAAAGTGAAAAATGTGACCAGAAATAATAGTTCTGCCATGATGAAGCAAGAAAGGCCACCCTGTGAAGGCTAGATTTAATCAAAACCTTCATGTACACAGTAACGTTAGGTTTTATGGTTATCTATAGGCATTAAAACATTTTCAAGTAATTTTGCACAGAAAACAACTTTATTTCTGTGAGTCTGAAATGCTCCCCAAACTCTATTTAAAATCACTGATTTTATAATTTTATTTTTGGAACACTTCTTTGTTCTAATTTCAAATTTGCAGAAAGACTTCAAGATTAGTACAAGGAACTTTCATGTAAATACCATTTACTCAAACTCAGGAATTGTTTGTTTTGCCTCATTGTTTTTTTTTTCTCTCTCTCTCCTGTCTCCAACACACATGCACACAAATACACACACATATTTTTATATCACTTTGGGGGGACATTCTATATTTCCTCTCTAAACATGCCTTCTTGTCATGATTCCTTGTCTGGTGAAGTGATCCAAATCTCGTTCCTGAAGGGTCTGGACCTTTACTTTTCCTGCCTAAAATGGATTGCTATAGTTTTCCTTTGACTTTAACTGTATTCGTGAAAGTACTAAGACGCCCTCAGTTATCATGTTCCAGACAGGCTCCTCCCTGCTGGCCTTTTGCAGTAGTCACCAACTTCATAGTCCAGATCACCACCCAGGCCGTATAATGACTCCCTTCTTTGCTTGTGGATCCGGAAGAATAAGATGCTCAGAAAGCCCACGTGGCAGTATGAACTCCAGTTCGATAGGATGTGTCATGCCTCCCGGTGAAATCATTTCTCCCTTTGGACTTATGACCTCTAAACAGCAGAGCCTAAATTCATAGCCAGGCAGGCAAATAAAACCAATGTTGAAGTCAAATTAAGAAGCACTTTTTTTTTTTTTCTATGTAAGGTAGAGTGATGTATGTCAGGTGTACTGATGTAAAATGGTAATAAAATTCTCCGAGCAGTGAACCCAAAAGAAGGCAGCTCTGAGTTGCAAAAAGCTACCTGTCAAGCAGTGATTAAAATGAGTGGCTGCCATTTGCAGACAGAGAAATCAATACTAATGACTGCAAGACTTGTCTTCTGGGGTAGAAACAAATGGTTCAGAGCACTGCAGTGGGAGTCCCTGCAGGGAGCTCCTTACCCAGCAGAGAACCCGTGTGTGGGGGCTGCTTTTTGATGCTCCTGCCCCAGAGGCAGTCTTTAGTCAATAGGAACCCAGCAAATAAGCTGCGGGGAATTTTTTAAAAGACTGGAGTTCTGTTGTTTCTAATTTTTAATCCTTCCATTCATTTTCACTTTTAACAGATACCTGTGTTTCTATTTACCAGATAAAGTAGACAAAAATGATTGAACTTTCAGTAATAATACTACTTTCTGAATTATTATTATTTTTTTTAAATTGAGAAATATATGTGTTTGGGTAGCCCTCAAAAGAGATGCAAAAGTTTATGTGATTTGAAAAATACACCCAGAAATCTTGAGAACTGTTATTTTTTTAATCAAAATTTTAATTTAGATAATTGTAGATTTATATGCAGTTGAAAGAAACAATACATAAATAGCCCATGAAACCTCTGCCCAGGGTCTCCCAGTGGTAAATGTCTTGTAAATGTGATTGTGTAAGTTATCACAATGAAAGTATTGACTCTGAAATGCATTGCTAATCTTACTCAGGCTTCCTCAGTTTTGTATTTACTTGTGTATGAGTGTTTGTGAACTAGAGTGTGCACTTTGATTCTATACAAATTGTGTATCTATGTCACAGTCAAGATTCTGTGGCTCAGATGGTAAAGAATCTGCCTGCAATGTAGTACACCCAGGTTTGATCCCTGGGTCGGAAAGATCCCCTGGAGAAGGGAACGGCAACCCACTTCAGTACTCTTGCCTGGAGAATAAGTCCCATGGACAGAGGAGCCTGGTGGGCTGCAGTTCATGGGCCACACAGAGTCAGATGGCTGAGCAACTAACACTTTCACTTTCATCACCTCAGTCTCTCTCGTGTTGCCATTAATAACCCCTCCACCATCATCTCTAACATGTAATCATCAGTGATCTATTTTCTATTTCTAGAATTTTGCCATTTCAAAAAATATTCCATACATGAAACCATGTGGTATGTAACATATTGGGATGGGCATTTTCATCCAGCAAAATGTAGTTGATCCTAGCCTTTATAAGGTTGAATTTTAATATGTTATTACACTTGTATTTCATATTATATAATAAAATAAATGTATTCTTATTACAACTATATATTGTATTCCAATTATAATATAATGGATATAGGAGCCTGGCAGGCTGCAGTTCACGGGCTCGCAAGAGTCAGATGTGACTTAGGTACTAGACTACCACTGCCTTAAAAGAAGGAAATTCTGACAGGCATCACAATATCGATCAACCTTGAGGCCAATACGTTAATTGAAATAAGCCAGTTATAGATAGACAAGCATGTTAATCCCACTTAATGAGGTGTCTTCAGTTGTTACACATGTAGAAACAGAAAGTGAAATGGTGAGGCCACGGGCTGTGTGGGAGGAAGAAGTGGGTAGCTGTTGTTTTTCAGGTATAGAGTTCAGTTTTGCAGGATAAAAGAGTTCTGAACATTAGTTGCATGAATATCCTTAACGTTACCTCCCTTGTGGCTCAGCTGGTAAAGAACCTGCCTGCAGTGTGCGTGACCTGGGTTGGATCCTTGGTTTGGGAAGATCCCCTGGAGAAGGGAACAGCTACCCACTCCAGGATCCTGGCCTGGAGAGCTCCATGGACTGTATAGTCCATGGGGCGCAAAGAGTCAGAAACGACCCAGTGACTTTCACTTCAATCTACTTCATACTTAGAATTGGTTAAGATGACAAATTTTAGGTAACTTTTTCTTTTTTCACAATTAAAAATAATAATGATCATATAAAACATATAAAAAAGGTATATAGATATACAGGAAAACCTATCTGTCTCAAACTATTGTAAAAAATGAAGAGGAAGCAATGCTCCGAATTTCATGGTATGAGGCCAATAACCAAGCCAAACAAAGACAGCACAATCTGCCCAAGTTACAAACTGTATGAATCCAACTGTGTGACATTCTAGAAAAGGCAAAATTAAAAAGACAGTACAAATATCAGTGGTTTTCAGGGGCTGGAGGTGGAAGAGGCTGAGAGATGAGTACTCAGAACACAGAGGATTTTTAGAGAAAAGAAAAGACTGTGCCTGATACGCTAATCATCGGTGCGTGTCATTACATGTGTGTCCAGTCCATAGAATGTACACCAGCAAGAGTGAACCTGAGTGTAAGCTGTGGACTGTGGGTGATTATGCTGTATCGGTCAGTATGGGTTCATCAGTTGCAGCAAGTGCTCCCCTCTGGTGGGGTGTGTTGATGGTGGAGGAGGCCAAGGGAGGGAGGGAGCAAGAGGTATATGGGAAATCTCCATACCTTCCTCTCAAGTTTGCTATAAACCTAAAAATGCCCTAAAATAAAATCTTTAAAAAGTCTGTAGGATTCACACCAGAGAGACTAATGAGCTCAAGGGAACTTGAGCTGATAGCAGGAAGAAGGGTAAATAAAGGAGCATGAACGTGGAAGGATCTAGGGCAGAGGCATGAGAAAGGAGAGGCAAGTGTGAATTAGGGGACCAGTCAGGAGGAGAAGATGCATGTCTAAGCCAGTTAATCTGCACAAATGCAGTACTAACCTTCACTCAGATTTTCTTTAATGGCCCCCAGCAGGGGACAGATGTCACTCTCATCTTCCTCCCCCTCTGTCTTCATGTTCACAAAGCCTTCTCTTATCCTGAATAATCACAATTGTCTATTACAACTTTGCTAAGTTCTTTCATTAGAACCCAACTGTTATTGGCCTGATATAAATGGGAATGGCTGTGCACTTGTAGGCAGCAATCTGTGGCTTGGGCATAAATGAATACTGTGCACATTTATAAGGTGTTATGATCTCCTGGAGAACCAGGAGCAGCCACCCTGGCAAGCCTTGATGAGTCAACAAGCACTCTTTTTTGTGGCTGACTTTAGAGAAGTTCCAAGACATTCTCTGGGACTAAACAGACTCTTATCTGCTTGTTGAAAAGGCCTGGGAAGCTGAATCGAGCAACTCATATCAAATAAAGAGCAACTCTAGAGGCTGCTTCAGCAAGCTTACCACTTAAAAAGAAAATGAAATATTGCGAAGAAAGACTTTAGGTAAGCTGAATTATTCTCTTTAAAAAAAATAGAGATTAACACATATGAGATGGCTGCAGAAAAATTTAAAAAGATTTTGATTTTTTTCCTCTCCTGTAACAACAATGAAACAAGAAAAAGACAACTCCAAATGGTGATTTAGCAGTTTTACTAAAAGCTAAAGATGAAACCATTTCAGAAATTGAAATAAGAATGGGACCCATAAATACTATATCCTTTTTAGCTAGGATCCAGAATAAGAACAAAAAAGTAGTTTAGCAAAGAAATAAGACCTTTACCATTAAGACTGGTTTCATAGTTTCGTAAACCTTGGAACTAATGAAAATCAACCTAAAGAGAAAATGTTTACTTATTTAATGAGTAGTATATTATTTTTCAGGGTTGCCTATGTCAAGCTAGGGATAAAGAATCTGCCTGCTAATATAGGAGATGCAAGAGACTGCGGGTTTGATCCCTGGGTTGGGAAGATACCCTGGAGTAGGAAATGGAGCCCACTACAGTATTCTTGCCTAGAGGATTCCACGGACAGAGGAGCCTGGCACATTACAGTCCACAGTTGTACAGTTAGGTCGCTAAGTTGTTTCAGTCGTATCCAGCTGTTTGCGACCCCATGAGCTGTATCCCACCAGTCTCCTCTGTCCACGGGATTCTCCAGGCAAGAATCTTGCAGTGGGTTGCCATGCCTTCCTCCAAGGGATCTCCCTGACCCAGGGATCAAAGCCACATTTCTTACATCTCCTGCATTGGCAGGAAGGTTCTTTACCACTAGCGCCACCTGGAAAGACCCAGCTAGAGTCCACTGGGGCTCAAAGAGTTGGACACGACTGACAGCTGAGCACACACACACATATTATCTTTCTCCACGTCCCTTGAAAGGAAGAGTGTATGACTTTATACCCAGTGGTTCCAGAATGTGATTCTCAGGCCAGCAACTTCATCACTTGGGAACTTGTTCAAAAAACTCTTTGCCTCAAGCCTGAGAAACCAGACCAGGGAAGGGTCTTGGCAATATGTGACAACAAGCTCCCCCACCCTGGTATTTCTAATACCTGCTAAAGTTTGAGATCTACTGCCTTAAATCATGCCCATGTGCGTGAGTGCCCACTCACTTTAGTCGTGTCTGACTCTGCAACCCTGTGAACTGTAGCATACCAGGCTCCTCTGTCCATGGGATTTTCCAAGCAAGAATATGGGAGTGGGTTGCCTTTCCTTATTCAGGGAATCTTCCCAACTCAGGGATCAAACTCCCCTCTGCCTGCATCTCCTGCATTGCAGGCAGATTCCACACTCACTGACCCACCTGGAAAGCCCAAATCATGTCTGTTGCCATTTTAAAAAGCCTCTCTGAAGGCTATACAAGATGGAAAACATAACTGGATTCGATGCACTTACACTTCACACTTTCAGAGAGTTTCTGTATAACTCAGGGGTTGTACAGAAACCTCCCTTACTATAGGAATACCAGCATTCACACAATGATGTTCTGGGAGACTTTTAAAACAATAAAGAAAATGGGCCTGAAAAGTAAGAGGGAGTTTTACCACTTAAAATTGTCCCCTTGTCCAGAATCAAGAGAATTTTCCAGGACTTTTCTATGGGGATCATCTCCTTCCTGAGATATGGGGTGAGCGAGATAACTTTAATCCTGTACAGACCAAAGCAACATAAATTCAAAAAAGCTCTGTAGTTGGCAGACCTGTGGTTGGACAGCAGCTTAGCTGCTAATGTTTGTTATGGTGACATTGTATATACAGTTGTCCCGAAGGGGTTGATTCTAGGACCCTGCAGATACCAAAGTCCCTGGATGTCCACATTCCTTACATAAAACCTTAGTAGACTCAACCTTCCATATCTGCCAGTTCTGTGTCCAAAGATTCAACCAATCTCAGGTGCATTTTCCAACTGATTTGCAGTCATGAAAACTGCCAATTGGAGGGCTGGTTCTAGTCGCTATTTTCTTTCTTATTTATGGCTTTGAATGGTTTTCCCTTAATTTCCTGCATATATAGAGCTTAGTGATTCTGGGAGTTTTTCCTTTCCCAATTTCTCTCATAATGCTCCAATATACGTCAGCCTGGTTAAAGAATTTTTTAAAACGATTTTAAAAATGATGCAAATGAACTTGTATACAAAATAGAAATAGACTCACAGGCATAGGAAACAAACTTAGGGTTACCAAAGGGGTTGAGAGAAGGGATAAATTAGGAATTTAGAATTAGCATATATACTACTACATATGAAATAGATGAACAACAGGACCTACTGTATAGCACAGGGAACTAGGCTGAATATTCTATATTAACCTATAAGGGAAAAGAAACTGAGAGAGTGTGTGTGTGTTTGTGTGTGTGTGTGTGTGTATATATATATATATATATATATATATATATATATATATGAAGCACTTTGCTGTACACCTGAAACTAATATTGTAAATCAACTTTACTTCAATTTTAAAAAGGTTTTTTTCTTTTTGTACTTTGTGAGAGCAACTTAAATTAATATTCCTTTAAAAGTGAGATTTTATGTCACATACCATAAAACAGTCCTGCTAAAGAATACAGTTCAGTGGATTTTATTATATTTAGAAAGTTGTGTAGGCATGACCGCTAATTCTATAACCAAGAATTGCAGCAGTTTTCCAATTCCTGTGGAACATGTTGCTTCTCTTTAGGGTCCTCAGGACGAAGCTTCAGAGAGTGGACTGAGTTCAGGTCCATGTGATGGCACCTGGATTGTAGACTACCAAAAGCAGTAAGTAAATCTGAAAAGCACAATAGCACTAACCAGACAGGCTTCCCAGCTGGCTCAGTGATAAAGAATCTGCCTGCCAATACAGGAGATGTGGGTTCAATCCCTGGGTCATGAAGATCCTGGAGAAGGCAATGGCAACCCACTCCAGCATTCCTGCCTGGGAAATCCCCTGGACAGACGAGCCTGGTGGGCTACCATCCATGGGGTCTCAAAGAACTGAACACAAGTTAGCGAATGAACAGCAACAACCAACCAGATAAAAGCTTGAGCTTTACAGTCACACCTCTGTAGTTATGGCTTTCACATATAGGGATTCAATCAACTCCAGATCTAGCTTATTTGCAAAACCATTACAGAAATTTCCAAAAAGCAGAACTTGAATTTGCTGCATTTGGGCACAGGTTTATACAGAATTTACATTGTGTTTACCACTATTGACATAGCATTTCCCTGCATTAAGCATTATAAATAATCTAGAGATGATTCAAAGTCTACAGAAGGATGTGTGTGGATTATATCCACATACAGCACCATTTTATAGAAAGGACTTGAGCATGCTGGATTTTGGTCTGTGTAGGAATCCCTGAGCTAAGCCCCTGTGAATGCCAAGAGATGAACAACTGTACTTTGCATATTAATCTGTGAGATGGATATTCCAGATGAATACAGGAGTTGGCATGATTTTCACTCCTCTTTGGGTATATATTCTCAAAGATTTAGAGAAATATGCCAATCTTTTAAACCTCACAGAAGCAAGAGTGAAAATGAAGTAAAAATGAAGAGAACTCAAACTTCTTTTTTTCCAGATGTTTCTTATTAGCTACTCCTTATCAGTCAGGCAAGAAAGCTGCCAAGAGTCAAGGGCCCATTGGGAGGAAATGTCCTGAAGCACAAGTTTGGGTCTTCAAACTTTGAGGGAGACCAGTTGTCTCTCTCTGCTCCCTGCACCTCTCACCTCCTTCTGGATGCAGGATGTTTCCTTCTCTGAGTTAAGATCTGTGACCCTGCCAAGTTTCATCTGACCAAATTTTGTCAGCTTTGATCCTGCATAATTGTTTGGGGATCTTGTCTCTGAATCCAGATGATAAATCCTGCAAACACAGTCAGAACATCTGAGCCTTTCCTGGTCCTGCTGGAGGCCATTCAGCCAGATACTGTCCAACATGTTTACCTGGGAAACAGGCAGAAGGAGATTCATTTTGATAAAACACAGAGCAAGGGAGTTTGATATTAATATAAATGAAAATAGATAGATATAAACCATGGCAGATTTTGCTGTCTGGTCTCTGAGGCATAAGTAAGAGCAATTGCTTCAAATTGCTTGATCAACATAACAAGCTACAAGGTCACCCTCGACATTGAAGAAGGCCAGGGTTTCTGAGGGACACTTGACATCCAGACCCTTATTTCAAAAGCCGTGCTGGGTGCCTGCCTGCCTGCTGCTGTGTCAGAACTATTAATACATGAGAACCATGTATCTGGGCCCAAGTTTCTGTCATGCAGCAGAGCAAGCAACACCTGCAAATTTGCACAGAGACCCTGGGACCGGCCAAGGGCTTCCCTGGAAGCTCACCAGGAAAGAATCCTCCTGCAATGCAGGAGAAGGGGATTCAATCCCTGGGTCAGGATGATCCCCTGGAGAAGGAAATGGCAACCCACTCCAGTATTCTTGCCTAGAAAATCCCACAGATGGGGGAGCCTGGCAGGCTACAGTCCATGGGGTCACAAAGAGTCAGACATGACTGAAGGGACTTAGCATGCATGCAGGAGGTCATCCAAAGGATCTAAATCCTTTTATCTCAAATCAGAAGAGAATTTAAAAGGGTTTGGACGATGAGGACACCAATTTTCATTATCTGAATGACAGTGAAACCAAGCAAGACATGGACTTACTGGGTTTTCAGGTTGACAAAGAGTGAAAGTAGCATATGTTAGCAGCAACATGAACATTTAGATACACTTATTGAGAGCCTGGGGGAAGGAAATGGCAGCCCACTCTAGCATTCTTGCATGGAGAATCCCCATGGACAGAGGAACCTGGCGGGCTACAGTCCATGGGGTCACAAAGAGTCAGACACGACACAGCACACACACACACACAGAGCCCAAGAGCCAGACACCATTAAACTACTTCCAAATGTACATTTATAAGACGTTTGAAGATGCACGTTCCTACATGATTTTCTTTTAAGAAGGGGTCTTTTTCTTTTTCTTTTAAATTATCATTCTTTTTTTTCTTTATTAATTTAAAACTTTATTCTATTTTACAAAACTGTAATATGGTCTTTTTCTAAGAACTAACTTAAAGTTATTTGTTTGGCATCTAAGAAGCATCCTGAGTGTTCATTCATTTGTCCACTCATTTATTTATTCACACATCCATTAAATGTTACAAAGCTATTAGTACCATATTCACTGCTCCGTGTGGTTGGTGGGGAGCAATGAGACATGGATTTCTGTAGTCATGGGCTACCTAGAGGGGAACTTCAATGGAACATTTAGAAAATTCAAGCCGATCCTAAAGTTCTCTTGGATTCCCTCCCCAACCCAACACTTCTTAAAATGTTTTTTTCTCCTATTGATTGACCTATCCACCCTGAAGAATGGAAGTATTAATCATGGACACTGACAAAAAATAGCAATGATAGATTAACTTTTTCCCTTCCAAATTCAAGGAACTAATATCCAATATGAAAGCTCAATTTCATTTACAAGGAGAAAAAAATTTCCCCTAATTCTTAATTTTTAATTATTTTTTAACCCACAAGGAAAGAAAATATTATTTGAATACAATTTGGAAAATAGATAAACCTCTCTTAACACTGTTCTTGAATCATCAAATTTCAGATGAAAACATTTCTATTTTGAACATTTAAGGATTTGAGCCCAAGCTATACTGGATTTAAATATGCAAGTGTAGCAGCATCAGTGTTATACATTTGCTTCCTAAGTGGATGTGATTAATTTTGTCATTTAAAAGAGCCCCTGAAAATCACCATCAAGCTAAATCATTTTAGCTTTATGACAGAAGAAAACATTAACTGTAATCTCATTCACACTGCTTTTCCAGGTGTCCAAGTCTATCATGAAATTCTGGAATCTTCAATCATTGCTTTGAAGTACAAATATCCTGAATAGCTCAGTCTTGTGCTCCAGCTGGAGAAGGCAATGGCACCCCACTCCAGTACTCTTGCCTGGAGAATTCCATGGATGGAGGAGCCTGGTAGGCTGCAGGCCATACTAAGGGTCGGACAGGACTGAGCGACTTCCCTTTCACCTTTCACTTTCATGCATTGGAGAAGGAAATGGCAACCCACTCCAGTGTTCTTGCCTGGAGCATCCCAGGGACAGGGGAGCCTCATGGGCTGCCGTCTATGGGGTCGCACAGAGTCGGACACGACTGAAGTGACTCAGCAGCAGCAGTGCTCCAGCTACCTCTGAGATAGGACACTGGGAGACGCTAACATATGACCAGATTAATCTATCTTTTTTAGCACTCACATTTTTAATAAGGTCTCTTCTGCTGCTACACCTATTATAATAGCATTTTGAAGTTTGAATATGGTGTTGTATTTAGTCTGAATATGTGAGAACCCAAGAGCACGAGATATAATTAATGTTCTCTTCTTTCAGACAACGCATCCAACCATATGAAACATGGAGCTGGATAGTCAGATGTAAGCAGTTTGAATATACAAACAAGTCAGGGATATATGCAAGGCAGGATATTTGCAGGAATAATCACTAATAGATAAAATAAAGCTTGCCAAATAACATCAGGAAAAACTAAAATTTTGGAAGGACACTACAATGCCAGAGATAGACATAAAACCACCATATGTTGTGATGTTTAATTATATGCGAGTTGCCAAGCATCGTCAGAGGATGCTGATCTTAATCCACTGCTAAAAGTAGATTTGAACATCTGTGTCTCTATTTCTGCTGTGCAAGTAAGTGTATCTGTGCCATTTTTCTAGATTTCATGTATAAGCATCATTTTACGATGTCTGTTTTTCTCTTTCTGATGTATTTCACTCTGTACAATGGTCTCTAGGTCTATCAATGTCTTTGCACATGGCACTATTTCATTCCTTTTTATGGCTGAGTAATATTCCATTGTATATATGTGCCACATTTTCTCTTTCCGTTCCTTTGTTGATGAACATTTAGGTTGCTTCTATGTCATGGCTATTGCAAATAGTGCAATGAACACAAGTATCTTTTTGAATTACGGTTTTCTCCTTGGAGAGCAAGGAGATCAAACCAGTCAATTCTAAAGGAAAACAGCTCTGAACATCCACTGAAAGGACTGATGCTGAAATTGAAACTCTAATACTTTGGCCTCCTGATGCAAAGAGCTGACTCATTGGAAAAGACCCTGATGCTGGGAAAGATTGAAGGCAGAAGGAGAAGGGGATGACAGAGGATGAGATGGTTGGGTGGCATCACTGACTCAGTAGACATGAGTTTGAGCAAGCTCTGGGAGATGGTGAAGGACAGGCAAGCCTGACGTTCTGCAGTCCACGGGGTTGCAAATGGTCAGACACGACTGAGTGACTGAACAACAACAACAAGGTATATATCCAGGAGACAGACTGTTGGGTCATATGGTAGCTCTATTTTACATTTTTTTGAGGAACCTCCATACTTTCTCCATAGTGGCTTTACCAATTTACACTCCAATGACTAGTATAAGAGGGTTCCCATTTCTCTACAAACTTTCCAGAATTTATTATTTGTAGACTTTTGGATGATGGCTATTTCTGACTGATGTGAAGTGATACCTCATTGTAATTTTGTTTTGCATTTCTCTAATAATTAGTTATTATAATTATAATAATTATATATAAAATATAAACTATCATATATGTTATATATAAAATATAAAGCTACTATATAGTTAGTGATAATAATCAGTGATTATAATAACAATAATTAGTGATTCAAACACCTTTTCATGCTTTTGTTGATCTCCTGTATGTCTTCTTTGGAGAAATTTCTATTTGGGTCTTCTGCTCATATTTTCTTTTTTTTTTTTTAGCCTCATGAGCAGTTTATGAGGCTTCCCAGGTGGCACAGTGGTAAAGAATCCTCCTGCCAATGCAGGGGATGCAAGTTTGACCCTGGGTCAGGAAGATCTCCTGGAGAAGGAAATGGCTACCTGCTCCAGTACTCTTTCCTGGAAAATTTTTATGGACAGAGGAGCCTGGTGGGCTACAGTCCATGAGGTTGCAAAGAATTAGAAATAACTGAGAGTGTGCACACACACACACATATGCAAGTTGTTTGTATATTTTGAAGACTAATCCCTTGTCAATTGCTTCATTTGCAAATATTTTCTCCCATTCTGAGGATTGTGTTCTTGTTTTGCTTATGGTTTCCTTTGCTGTGCTGAAGCTTTTAATTAGGTGCTTTTATTTATTTATTTTTCATTTTCATTATTCTAAGAGATGGCAAAGCAGAAATAGAGACACAGATGTAGAGAAGAAACTTATGGATACCAAGGAGCAAAGAGATAGAAGGAAATGGCTACCTGCTCCAGTACTCTTTCCTGGAAAATTTTTATGGACAGAGGAGCCTGGTGGGCTACAGTCCATGAGGTTGCAAAGAATTAGAAATAACTGAGAGTGTGCACACACACACACATATGCAAGTTGTTTGTATATTTTGAAGACTAATCCCTTGTCAATTGCTTCATTTGCAAATATTTTCTCCCATTCTGAGGATTGTGTTCTTGTTTTGCTTATGGTTTCCTTTGCTGTGCTGAAGCTTTTAATTAGGTGCTTTTATTTATTTATTTTTCATTTTCATTATTCTAAGAGATGGCAAAGCAGAAATAGAGACACAGATGTAGAGAAGAAACTTATGGATACCAAGGAGCAAAGAGAGTGGTTGGATGAGTTGGGAGACTGGGACCAACATATACATACTACTGACCCTGATGCTGGGAAAGATTGAAGGCAGGCGGTGAAGGGGACAACAGAGGATGAGACGGTTGGAAGGCATCACCGACTCAATGGACATGAGCTTGAGTACACTCAGGGAGTTGGTAATGGACAGGGAAGCCTGGCATGCTGCAGTCCATGGGGTCACAAAGTGTCAGACACGACTGAGTGACTGAACTGAACTGATGGCTGATTCACTTTGCTGCACAGCAGGAACTAACACAACATTGTAAAGCACTTATATGCCAATAAAAAATTATTTTAAAAACATTTTTAAAGTAGATTTCACCAAAAAAAAAAAACCCTCAAAACAAACAAAAACTATCTGAAGAGTTGGATACGTTAATTACCTTGTTCATAGTAATCATTGTAATCATTTCAATGTGTCCTTAAAATCATCATGGTGTAGACCTTAAATATGTTCAACTTTTCTTAAATTTCTTATTACAAATTATTAAAAAGTAACCACAATTCATAGTCTCTTTGGCATCTCAAGTGATTTAAGGTGTTTGTGCTGGAACTAAGTTGCCCCTCCACAGGGCTGGTTTCAGAGTTCGATGTGATCTACGAACAATGTAAGATAATTTATTCTGTAATATTTTATGCTGTTTTGTGCCATTTTGAATTTATGTCAAGGACTTTCAATCTGATTTATTTCCTAAGTTTCAAAATCCACTATATTTGAGGAAAGAACAAAACCTTTTAGCACTATGCAACTGCTAACAAATTTATCTCAGATAGTTCATTGAGTACCTATAGAAAAGCCTGAGTTCATGTGAGGAATTCAGTCATATGTTAGACATCAGACGTACTCCAGTATGTCAGACTCAGGGGGCAACCAGCCAGGAGCATACCTGCCTTGCATACCCCAATGGACAGACAGAATCTCTCTGCAACTTGCTGTGGTATCATGGTATTTTAACATTGATCATGAAAAAGTGACTTTGAATTTTGCTGGATGTTTAATTAATTTAACTGATAATGGCTGTCTGACAAAAGAAAAGAATCCTTTGGAAAACTGAAAATTTAATAGGAAATTTTATTAAATATGTCATTTTGATTTGCAATCTTATTATGAAATTTTAAAAATTCATATTCTACATTTGGATTGTCCATATGTTTCTTTACTAAGTGGCAATAAAAATAGAATTTTAATAAGCATTTAGCCTCCCATCATTTTTATGTTTTATTTAATTATGTCTGGCTTGGTAAATCATATAATCCTATTCATACTGATCCTGGTATGGGTGTTTTCCCCTTAGATATTTGTTGAATTCTATTGCATCTTTGTGCTTCCAGAGAGAACTAGTGGTAAAGAACTTGCTTGCCAATTCAGGAGACACAAGAGACACGGGTTCCATCCCTAGATTTGGAAGATCCCCTGGAGGAGGAAACGGCAACCCACTCCCGTATTCTTGCCTGGAGAATCCTCATGGACAGAGGAGCCTGGTGGGCTGCAGTCCATAGGGTCACAAAGAGTCACATGTGACTAAGGGACTGAGCACTTTGTCAAAAATTACTTAAGTGTCACTGCTTATTCTAGTTTTATTTTAAATATTCCCATTCTGTTTTATGGTTTTCAAGAAGCTTGTTTTGTCAATATAGATACAGAAATTTTACATAGGAAGAATAGAAGAATGTAATGTGAACTGATGATGAAATACATCACCATTCTAGACACCCTGCTCTGGCCTCCAGTGACGAGGGGTTGGGGAAGAGATGGGGTTGAGATGGGGACTATGATTACATCAGTGTTTGGTCAGTCTTGAGCTTCTATGGGTGAGGTAGAGGAGATCGATCCATTCTTACAATTAAGGAATCTGATTTCTGTTCATGGGCATAACCTCCAACTACAACAGAAGCAAGGTGCATTTTTCTGTGGACTTGTGTTTGTCATATGGTTGTCATTTGACCTATGCTTAGATTTATGTTTTGTATGTGTCTCCAAACAAACAACAAAATTACTCTACGTAGTTCTACTTTTCATATTTTTAAGAGTTTTTTTCTATTTGCTTGTTGGATTATGGTGTGTATATGTATGTATGTAGAAATAAAAATTTAGGGGTTTAGGAAATGTACCTTCTGAATATCATTTTTATTTCCCACCCTCAACTTATTACAGTAATTTTATGCTTCATTTTTTAAGATGGCATGTACATGGCTACACACATGCGTGCACACACACACACACACACACACACACAGAGTTCCATGTATGTCCTGCAGCTGAGGGATTCATATCTCAGTAAATGGAATCCAGTTTGGTATCATAGGAAATTTAAGATCTTTGAATGTTTTGTTTGGCCGATTTTGTGAACAATTAAGAATATGCAATCTAGCTTAGATTCCCTGCTTAGTGATGTTTGAAACATTAAGACTAACATCCAGTTGCGTGGGGTGGTGTCTTAATAAGTAGTTGTTTACTTATTTATTTTTAAAAAAAAATTTGTTTATTTTTGGAGTACAGTTGATTTGCAATAGTGTGTTAGTTTCAGATGTGGAGCACAGTGATGCATATGTTCATTCTTTTTCAGATTCTTTTCCCATACAGGTTTTCACAGAGTGTTGAGCAGAGTTCCTTGTTTGATACAGTAGGTCCTTGGGGGTTGCCTGTTTTTATATATAGTACTGTGTGCATGTTCATCTCAGGTTCCTAATTGATCGCCTCTGCTACCTCTCCCCTTTGGTAACGATATGCTTGTTTTTGAAATCTGCAAGTTTGCTTCTGTTTTGTAAATAAATTCACTTATATCTTTTTAAAAATTACATTTCATATATGAATGATGGGCTTCCCTGGTAGCTCAGCTGGTAAAGAATCTGCCTGCAATGCGGGAGACCTGGGTTCGATCCCCAGGTTAAAAAGATCCCCTGGAGAAGGGAACAGCCACCCATTCCAGTATTCTGGCATAGAGAATTCTGAGGACCGTATAGTCCAGGGGGTCGAAAAGAGTCTGACATGACTGAGCGACTTTCACTTTATGAATGATACCATATGATACTGTCTTTCTCTGTCTGACTTATTTCACTTCGTATGATAATCTCAAGGTCTATCCAAGTTGCTGCAAATAGTATTTTTTCATTCATTTTGATGGCTGAGTAATATTTCATGTATATATGTGTCACATCTTCTGTATCCATTCCTCTGTTGATGGACATTTAGGCTGCTTCCATATGCTGGCTATTGTAAATAGTGGTGCAAAAAATACTGGATGAATGTATCATTTTGAATTATAACTTTCTCTAGATAGATACCCAGAAATGGAATTGGTGGATCATATGGCAGAATTTTTTAAAAATTAAAATATCTATGGAAACACAAAACACCCCAAATACCCACAGAAATCCTAAGGAAAATGGAGCTGGAAGAATCAAGCTCCTTGACTTCACTATACTACAAAGTTACAGTAATCAAAAGAGTATAATATTTACATGAAGTAGAAATATAGATCAATGGAATAAGCTAGAAAGTTCAAAAGTAAACTCACACACCTATGGTCAATTAATCTATGACAAAGGAAGCAACAAAATACAATGGAGAAAAGACAGTCTCTTCAGTCAGTGGTGTTGGGAAAACTGCACAGCCACATGTGAAAGAATGAGATTAGAACATCCTCTAAAACCATATGCCATATACAAAATAAACCATATATAAAATAAACTCAAAATGGATCAAAGATCTAGATGTAAAACTGTATACTACAAAATTCTTAGAAGAAAACATAAGCAGAACACACTTTGACATAAACTGCAGCAATATCTTTTTGTGTTCACCTCCTAAAGTAACTGGGCTTCCCTGAAAGTAATAAAAATAAAAACAAAGATAAGCAAATGAAAGCTAATCATGCTTAAAATCTCTTGCACAGCAAAGGAAACTGCAAAGGAAACAAAAAGAAAAGCCAAAGAGTGGGAGAAAATACTTGCAAAACACAGCATCTGACAAGGGATTAATCTTCAAAATGTACAGAAAGCTCATGCAGCTCTTCAGCCAATCAAAACATGAGCAGAAGAGTCTAAATAGACATTTCTACAAGAAGACACATAGAAGGTGAAAAAGCACATGACAATATGCTCAGTTCAGTTCAGTCACTCAATCATGTATGACTCTTTGCAACCCCATGAACTGCAGCACCCAGGCCTCCCTGCCCATCACTAACTCCTGGAGTTCATCTAAACTCATGTCCATTGAATCAGTGATGTCCCAAATCACTAACTGAAATGCAGATCAAAACTACAGTGAGGTCATACCAGTCAGAATGAGTATCATCAAAAAGAGAATGCCGAGAAAAGGGGACACTCCTATACTCTTGGTGAGAACGTAAATTATTACAACCACTATGGAGAACAGCGTGGAAATCCCCTAAAACACTAAAACCAAACAATACTTTGAATTTGTCACACATCACAGGGATTTCATCTTGATACCCTTGGCTTATATGACTCAAGTGCCTCCATTAATGGTATCAAGAAATTAAATACTTTCTTCAGAGTTAGCTGCTAAGATTATCACCAAAAAATCCAAACTTGACTGAATCAGAAATGCATATTATCTTCACCTTTTAACATTCATGCTGAGATGATCTTGTAATCTATTATATCTTAAAATATGTTTGGTAGCCGCTGTGCTTTCTTATTAGTACATAAAAGAACACTGCATCTCATATTCAACGGTTTCTGATAGTCCTGACTTGCAGTCTGCAGATAACACGGTTAGCACCCTTTGGCATGCCTCTCAGTGGCACCCAGCTCCTGGCAGCCATAGACCACACAACCCACTCCTTCCGAGTATGGGTGCTCCTAGTCCTAGTGCATAAGAGCCGCAGAAAGTCACTTCCAAAATTAGGTTATAAAAAGCCAGGAGCTGTCTTGCATATCTCTCTGGGACCTTCTTGCAAGCTCGTGAGGATGGAGAGAATGGCCCGATAAAGAGCTGAGAGCAGCCTCTGTACCGTAGGTAGCGTCACCGTAGAGTGTGCACGACTCACTCATTTAAAATACACAGCTAAATGGTTCCTAATACATTCACAGAGTCGTGCAACCATCTCTAGAATCTAACATTAGAATATCTTCATCACTCCAAAAGAAGCCTTGTACTCGTTAGCACTTTGCTATTCTTTTAATATTTTATTTAAATGGTACTCATTTCTACACGTATTGTTCCAATGTTAATATATATATTTTAAGATGTATAAAATAAGATATTCATTCAATATTCCCAAAAACTTAACTTAAAAAAATATTTCCAAACACTTTAATTCTGTTAGTATAGGCTGTAGATATACCAGCCATATCTGATTAAAAATCAATAATCCAAACAAATCACAAAATGGCATATATCAATGTTAACCTGCTACCAATTACATTAAAAACAAATTTCAAGACCCACAGAAGCAATCAAAATAAATCAAGCAAATTAATAACTCACCCAGCTGTATGTTATCTGTAAGAAACATGACTCAAATATAAAGATCTATAAGAAAAAAAGAAAGAGGTTAGAAAAAGATCAGTCATGTAAAAGCTAATCAAGGAAAAAAAGCTGGTGTTCAGGCCACTAGACTTGAGGAAAAAAGCATATTTTTTTTTCAAAGAAATAAAATAAAGTGACAATGAAAGAACTATTTACCAAGAAGATCTCACAGTCCTAAACGCATATGTACCAAACAAAAGATTCAAAAGTCATGGGAGAAAAAGCAACAGAACAGAAAGGGAAAATAGATGGATTCAAAACTGTATTTGAACATGTGAGCAGCCCTCTTTATGACTGTGTATACGGTAGAGACTGAATATTGAAAAGTATAGAGCAGAACTGAGTAAAACCACTGAGAAACAAGGCACATCTGACATTCACAGAGCCCACTCGCCAACAAAGACACACATTTTGTTCAAGTGCCCAACAAATGGTCTACAAGATCATCTTCTTTCCTGGGTCATTAAATATATGAAAATAGGTAATAAAAGTATGATATATAAGTAATTTAATTAGAGATCAGTCACAGAAAGATGAGAGGAAAACCATCAAATGCTTGAGTTAAATATATATATACATATATATATATATATGTACATTTAATAATTCATGGTCCAAAGAAGTCTTAAAAGAAATTTTAAAAATATATAGCACCCCATTCCAGTACTCTTGCCTGGAAAATCCTATGGACAGAGGAGCCTGGTAGGCTTCAGTCCATGGGGTCACTAAGAGCCGGACATGACTGAGAAACTTCCTTTCACTTTTCACTTTTATGCATTGGAGAAGGAAATGGCAACACACTCCAATGTTCTTGCCTGGAGAATCCCAGGGATTGGGGAGCCAGGTGGGCTGCCGTTTATGGGGTTGCACAGTCAGACATGACTGAAGTGACTTAGCAGCAGCATTCAACCAAATGAAAATAAATATACAGCATATTTTAAAATGTGGAAATGAAATAAAATTGTGCTAAAAATGAAATCTAAGCACTTAGAATACCAGACCACCTAACCTGCCTCTTGAGAAATCTGTATGCAAGTCAGGAAGCAACAGTTAGAAATGGACATGGAACAACAGACTGATTCCAAATAGGAAAAGGAGTGCATCAAGGCTGTATATTGTCACTCTGCTTATTTAACTTATATGCAGAGTACATCATGAGAAACACTGGACTGGAAGAAGCACAAGCTGGAATCAAGATTGCTGGGAGAAATATCAATAACCTCAGATATGCAGATGACACCACCCTTATGGCAGAAAGTGAAGAGGAGCTAAAACGCCTCTTGATGAAAGTGAAAGAGGAAAGCAAAAAAGTTTGCTTAAAGCTCAACATTCAGAAAACAAAGATCATGACATCTGGTCCCATCATTTCATGGCAAATAGATGGGGAAACAGTGGAAACAGTGTCAGACTTTATTTTGGGGGGCTCCAAAATCACTGCAGATGGTGACTGCAGCCATGAAATTAAAAGAGGCTTATTCCTTGGAAGGAAAGTTATGACCAACCTAGATAGTATATTCAAAAGCAGAGACATTACTTTGCCGACTAAGGTCCATCTAGTCAAGGCTATGGCTTTTCCTGTGGTCATTTATGGATGTGAGAGTTGGACTGTGAAGAAGGCTGAGCGCCAAAGAATTGATGCTTTTGACCTGTGGAGTTGGAGAAGACTCTTGAGTGTCCCTTGGACTGCAAGGAGATCCAACCAATCCATTCTGAAGGAGATCAGCCCTGGTATTTCTTTGGAAGAAATGATGCTGAAGCTGAAACTCCAGTACTTTGGCCACCTGATGCAAAGAGCTGACTCATTGGAAAAGACTCTGATGCTGGGAAGGATTGGGGGCAGGACTAGAAGAGGACAACAGAGGATGAGATGGCTGGATGGCATCACGGACTCGATGAACGTGAGTCTGAGTGAACTCCGGGAGATGGTGATGGACAGGGAGGCCTGGCGTTCTGTGATTCATGGGGTCGACAAGAGTTGGACACGACTGAGCGACTGAACTGAACTGAAGCACTTAGAAATGGAAAGAATTTGAAATCAGTTAACTTAATAAAAAAGAAGAACAAGAATAAAATAAATAAAGAAATTTATGAAAATAAAAACAGAAAAGTAGAGAAAACTCAGTGAACACAAAGAGTTCCATACTGACACATATATATGGAATTTAGAAAGATAGTAATGACGACCCTGTACGTGAGACAACAAAAGAGACACAGAAGTATAGAATGGACTTTTGGCCTCTGAGGGAGAGGGAGAGGGTGGGATGATTTGGGAGAATGGCATTGAAACACTTATACTATCATGTAAGAAATGAAGCGCCAGTCTATGTTCGATACAGGATACAGGATGCTTGGGCCTGGTACACGGGGATGATCTAGAGAGACTATATGGGGCAGGAGATGGGAGGAGGCTTTGGGATTGGGAGCTCGAGTACACCTGTGGCTGATTCCTGTCAACGTATGGCAAAACCAATACAGTATTGTAACATAGAATAAAGTAAAAATAACATTTTAAAAAAATAATAAATAAATAAATAAATAAAAGATCAGTGAAACTGATCAACATCTAGCAAGGTTGATAAATAAAAGAGAACATCCAAGCTATAAATATTTGAAATGAAGAGGGATTGTCACCACTGATCTGACACGCATTACAAAATAAGATTCCCACAAATAGCTGGGCTCTATCTCGGGGTTGGGAAGATCCTCTGGAGAAGAGAATAGCTACCCACTCTAATATTCTGGCTTGGAGAATTTCACAGACTTTATAGTCCATGGGGCCACAGAGAGTCAGGTGTGACTGGACGATTTTCACTTCACACTTTACTTTTCACAAAAAGCTCCATGTACATAAATAAGAAACTTAAGTAAGATGAACTGATGCCTTGCACAGTTCAAACTATCAAAACTCACCCAAGATAGACCAAATAACTGAATTTTGTTGTTGCTCAGTTGTGTCTGACTTTGCCACCCCATGGACAGTAGCATACAAGGCTTCCTTGTCCATCACCATTTCCTGAAGCTTGCCAAATTCATGTCTTTTGAGTCAGCGATGCCACCATACTTCACACTTTACTTTTCACAAAAAGCTCCATGTACATAAATAAGAAACTTAAGTAAGATGAACTGATGCCTTGCACAGTTCAAACTATCAAAACTCACCCAAGATAGACCAAATAACTGAATTTTGTTGTTGCTCAGTTGTGTCTGACTTTGCCACCCCATGGACAGTAGCATACAAGGCTTCCTTGTCCATCACCATTTCCTGAAGCTTGCCAAATTCATGTCTTTTGAGTCAGCGATGCCACCAAACCATCTCATCCTCTGTCGTCCCCTTCACCTCCTGCCTTCAATCTTTCCCAGCATCAGGGTCTTTTCTAAAGAGTAGGCTCTTTGCATCAGTTGGGCAAAGTATTGGAGCTTCAGTTTCAGCATCAGTCCTTCCAATGAATATTCAGGGCTGATTTCCTTTGGGATTGACTGGTTTGATCTCCTTGCAGTGCAAGGGACTCTCAAAAGTGTTGGTATTCTCCAGCTCCACAGTTTGAGAGCATCAGTTCTTCTGTGATCAGCCTTCTTCATGGTCCAGCTCTCCCATCCATAAATGACCATGGGAAAAATCCTGGCTTTGACTATAGGGGGCTTCCCTGATGGCTCAGCTGGCAAAGAGCCCACCTGCAATGTGGGAGACCTCGGTTTTATCACTGAGCTTGGAAGATCCCCTGAAGAAGGGAAAGGCTAACCATTCCAGTATTCTGGCCTGGAGAATTCTGTGGACTGTACAGTCCATGGGGTCACAAAGATCTGGACATGACTGAGTGACTTTCACTTTATGGACTTCCCTTGTGACTCAACTAGTAAAGAATCCACCAGCAATACAGGAGACCTGGGTTTGGTCCCTGGGTTGGGAAGATCCCCTGGAGAAAGGAAAGGCTACCTACTCCAGTATTCTGGTCTAGAAAATTCCATGGACTACAGTCCATGGGGTTACAAAGAGTCAGACACCACTGAGGGATTTTCACAACTGTATGGACCTTTGTGGGCAAATAATGCCTCTGCTTTTTGGTACGTTGTCTAGGTTTGTCATAGCTTTTCTTCCAAGGAGCAAGCATCTTTTAATTTCATGGCTGCAGTCACCATCTGCAGTGATTTTGAAGCTCAAGCAAATAAAGCCTGTCACTGTTTCCATTGTTTCCCCATCTATTTCCCAAGAAGTGATGGTACCAGATTCCATGATTTTTGTTTTTTTTTTTTAATGGTGAGTTTTAAGCCAGCTTTTCACTCTCCTCTTTCACCTTCATCAAGAGGTTCTTCAGTTCCTTTATGCTTCAATAGTTCTAATATAATGAAAATTTAGTTAGTAGTTAAAAAGTTCCCAAAAGATAAATTATGAGGTTTAGATGGTCTTATTGGCAGAGTCTACCAAACTTTAGAGAGTCAATGATAAGAAACTGTCCATTCTCTTCCTGAGAATAGAAAAGTCTCTTCCAAAAATACTTTTTTTTGAGTGCATCATTTTCCTGATAGCAGAACCAGGCAAAAACATTGCTTCAAAAAATAAATTATAGGCTACTCTTCCTCAAGAATATAAGCATGAAAATTCTCAATAAAATATTAGAAAAGTAAATCTAATTATTCAGTTGGCTTAAAACTAAGTTCTAAGCTGGCTTAAAAAACCTTGAAAATTCACTGGAAGGACTGATGCTGAAACTGAAGCTCCAATACTTTAGCCACCTCATGGGAAGAGCCGACTCATTACTTAGGTCACTTAAAACTGGTTTAAAACTAAGTGCTAAGCTGGCTTAAAACTCAACACTCAAGAAACTAAGATCATGGCATCCGGTCCCATAAATTTATGGCAAATAGATGAGGAAACAATAGAAACAGGGAGAGACTTTATTTTCTTGGGCTCTAAAATCACTGCAGATGGTGACTGCAGTCAGGAAATGAAAAGACCATTGCTCCTTGGAAGAAAAGTTATGACCAACCTAGATAGCATATTAAAAAGCAGAATTACTTTTTCAACAAAGGTCCATCCAGTCAAAATTATGCTTTTTCCAGTAGTCATGCATGGATGTGAGAGTTGGACTGTGAAGAAAGCTGAGCACAGAAGAATTGATGCTTTTGAACTGTGGTGTTGAAGAAGGCTCTTGAGAGTCCCTTGGACTGCAAGGAGATCAAACCAGTCGATCCTAAAGGAAATCAGTCCTGAATATTCATTGGAAAAATTGATGCTGAAATTCCGATACTTTGGCCACCTGATGAGAAGAGTTGACTCACTGGAAAAGACTCTGATGTTAAGAAAGACTGAAGGCAGGAGGAGAAGGGGGTGACAGAGGATGAGATGGTTGGATGGCATCACAGACTCAACGGACATGAGTTTGAGCATGCTCCAAGAGTTGGTGATGGACAGGGAAAAGTGGCGTGCTGCAGTCCATGGGATCAAAAAGAGACATGACTGAGCGACTGAACTGAACTGACTGAAATTTAGTTATATATATATATATACATATAAATGTATAACACATTAATACTAATATATAATAATATTATATATATAATATAATCACCTGGCACTGAAGTGGAGGATGATTTATTCCTCTGACAAAAGGATAATTCATTATTTTAAACATATCCATATAATTTATCATGTTAAAATTCTAAAGAAAAATGCCATATGACCCTATCAATTGGTGACATAGAAGCATTTGGTAAAATTAAGCATGTATTTGTAATTTTAAAAAATCTCAGCAACCTAGAAATTAAAAAAAACATTGTTTAATTCTTTAAAAAAAGTATCTATTAAAAACTACACTGAAAGGTACACAGTGGCCAATGATGGAACAATTTAGCCAAGAAAAATATAAGTATCAAGTAAATATCAATGAGTCCATACTAATACAATAATGTGATAAATTAATAAATATAGGAGACTAATTTTGTGAAGAAGAATGTTGAATAATTTATGTAGGTACTTCATTCTCAAGAAGGGGGAGGGTGACCCCATTCCTCACACATAGTGTGTATAAGGCCACTTCCTTCCCAAGTGGACATCACAGAAGAGTTATTTTACCATGGAGAGACTGGAAAAATCAACTCCACTGGTAATCAAGGTCAAAATCAACAGTGGTAAGCATATTGATAGTATATGCCCTTGTGTGCTAAAAATGAGACTTAACCTCTATGGTTTCCCTCCCCAAAATCCATACCCCAGTTTAATCACTGTAATGATATATATAAAAAAATTGAATACAGGGATATTCTCTAATACCTCACCAGTACTCTTCAAAATGGTCAAAGTCGTCAATGACAAAAGCAGCTTGAAAACTTTTACAGCCAAGAGGAGTCTCAGGAGAAATGACAGCTAGACACAATGCGGTCGCCTGTAGGGGATCCTAAAACAGAAAAAGGTAAACACGGAGAAAATATGAATAAAATATGGGCTTTAGTTAAAAGTAAAATGTCAACATTGGTTCATTAATTGTAACAAGTGAACTTACTCATTAAGGTATTAACGACAGGATACTGGATGCAGAGGACGCGGGAGCACTCTGTAATGCTCTAGTATCTTCTCCACTTTTATGTAAATCTAAAGTTGTTCTAAAAACTAAAACTGATTTAAAATCAACTACTGATTTCACTATCTTATGAGAATAAGTGAGGAAAAAACAAACTTTTAATGTATACGTAAAAATAATTTGACAAATCCTATCACTGTTTATGAGGAAATCTCTCAGCCAAATTGAAATAGAAGAGAACATTCTAAATCTTATAAAGAGCATCTAAAGAACCTTACAACTAACATCATATTTAGTGATTAACTATTGAATGATTGTCTCCCTATGATCAAGCATAACACAAGATGAAACTCTTACTTCAATTGCACATTAACAAAAAATGGACCAAAGATATTTATAGAAATTCCATAAAGCAATGCTTATGAATAGCCACAAAATATATTTAAAAATTATCAATCTTATTTGTTGTTGAGGAAATCTAAATTTAATCCATAATGAAATTTAAACTCACATTGAAAGGGGGCCACCAAAATGGATAATATTTAAAAGACTCTAAAAAGTAGAGATATTACTTTGCCAACAAAGGTCCGTCTAGTCAAGGCTATGGCTTTTCCAGTGGTCCTGTATGGATGTGAGAGTTGGACTGTGAAGAAAGCTGAGCACCAAAGAATCGATGCTTTTGAACTGTGGTGTTGGAGAAGACTCTTGAGAGTCCCTTGGACTGCAAGGAGATCCAACCAGTCCATCCTGAAGGAGATCAGTCCTGGGTATTCATTGGAGGGACTGATGCTGAAGGTGAAACTCCAATACTTTGTCCACCTCATGCTAAGAGTGGACTCATTGGAAAAGACCCTGAGCTGGGAGGCAGGAGGTGAAGGGGATGACAGAGGATGAGATGGCTGAATGTCATCACCAACTTGATGGCCATGAGCTTGAGTGAACACCAGGAGTTGGTGATGGACAGGGAGTCCTCACGTGCTGTGATTCATGGGGTCACAAAGAGTTGGACACGACTGAGTGGCTGAACTGAACTGAACAGAAAACGCCAAATGTGATGAGGAACAGGACCGCTGGAACACTCATGCAATGTTAGTAGGAATGTAACATGGAACAAACACTTTGAAACACTCTGGCACAGAAAATATTCTGATGGCTTCTTAAAAAGTCAAACATACACCTTTTCTATGACCCAGAATTCTAGTCGTATTTATTCACTTATGAGAAAAGAAAATATGTTTACAGGAAGATTGCCCAGGAATGCTCATAGCAGCTTTATTTATAATAGTTAAAAATTGAAAAACATCTCTGATATTCATTGATAGATGAGTGAATAAATAAACCTTGGTACACTCCTATAGTGGAACATTACAATAAATAGGAACAAATATGTGATCTATGCAAGAACATGGATAGATCACAAAAAATGCTGGGCAGAAACCTTTACACATAATAGAATATATGATTTTATTACATTATATACAATTCTACTTAAGCAAAACTTATCTTGGAAAATAAATCTGAACAATGATTGCCCATTTGAGTGAAGTAGAAATGAGTATTGACTGAGAAGAGATATAGGGAAATTCCTGTATCCTTAATTCTTAATTCCCGTGGTGATTAACATTTTGTATTTTGTTAGCATTTACATTTGGAATTACAGAGGACACATTTGGAAAGACTTCAAATGTACAATTATTGTGCCTTTCATTGTGTGCAAATTTTACATAGTATCTATGAACAAATGTTAAAATCTAGTCATGGCATGTTCTAATCAATGTTTAAGCACTTAAAAAGTTGTATTCTGATGTCTGCAGTTTACTTTGAAGTGCCTTTTAAAATGATTAAGTAATCAACATCAGTATGTGATAGAGCTTTTTATAATAAATGATAATGGTAAAATTTAGGTGGGGGATCTTTCAGTGCCCTGTTTTTGAAAATTTTCAGAAAAATCTCAAAAAAATTACAATCTTTTTATACAGATGCCATTTTCCCATGACAGAAAAAACTGGCTGATGCAGAAATCGCTTTAAGTCAACTCATTCCATCATAATAAGGTCACCAAGCCCCTTGTTTGTCATTTTACATTTTTATGTTTTATATTCATAACATTTCCTGTCTCTCCTTACTGCTGCAAGCCAACAACGAAATTATTGCTCTTAAAGATTTTGATATCCCAAGAGACTTCAGACAAGCAAACTTAATTATGTGGAAGGCTCTTATTGACTGACCTATATTTATCTGCAATGTGCACACAGACATTGGTAATCCACCACCCGGAGGCACATTTTAATAACTACTTCAAGGGAGCGAAGGTTTACAGGATCCGCTCCCAGCGTGTTTCTTATTTACTCTAGGGTCTTAGCTAACATTTTAAACCCTGAATATAGCAAAGAGGCTGCATTTTGCTAGCATGCTGTAAAATTACTCATGTATTGAAGTACCACTATCTGTCTTCTCCATCTATTACCTTCTCAGCCACACATGCCCCTGAAATCAAAGTGGAAATGTTTAGCACAATTGGACAGAAAAGGTAGTTTTTAAGGACTACCCTTTGGAGTCAAAATGTTCTAAAAGCGGTAGTCCAGAAGAGTTTGTGTGTGTGTGCTCAGTCATGTCCAACTGTTTGCAACTCTCTGGACTACAGCCCTCCAGGCTCCTCTGTCCATGGGATTTTCCAAGGAAGTATACTGGAGTGGGTTGCCCTTTCCTTTTCCAGGGTATCTTCCTGACCCAGGGATCAAACCCACATCTCTTGTGTCTCCTGCATTGGTAGGTGGATTTTTACCACAGCACCACTTGGACAGGAAAGGTAATTTTTAAGGACTACTCTTTAAAGTTGAATTGAGTGAGGATGTTCTAAAAGGGGAGGTCCAGGAAGGCATACAGTGGAAGAGAAATGAGGCATAGGGAATTAAATATGTAAGGATTGACTCTGCTATGGAAACTGCCATCAGTCAAATTTTCTCAATAAAAATCTGTAGATATAGCCCCTGGGCTTCATCTGTAGGACCAATTTACCTTGTTCCCACACAGCTACTCTAACATGGTGGGATTAGTGGGTTTAATCTGGATTTCACATGTCTGCATGGACATTGAGAAGTTTGATTACTCCAAGTGTGAGTCTATGTGCAATATGACTTCTGCTGCTAGGGTGTGATTGTCAACACAACGGCAGCTGCTATTCTGTCTCAGTCCTATGGAGAGGAGTAGGGTTTGCCAATAAAGGTGTGTAAAATCAAAGCCATGGTTTTTCCAGTAGTCATGTATGGATGTGAGAGTTGGACTGTGAAGAAGGCTGAGCAGCAAAGAATTGGTGCTCTTGAACTGTGGTGTTGGATAAGACTCTTGAGAGTCTCTTGGACTGCAAGGAGATCAAACCAGTCCATCCTAAAGGAAACCAACCCTCAATATTTATTGGAAGGACTGTTGCTAAAGCTGAAGCTCCAATACTTTGGCCACCTGATGCGAAGAGCCAACTCAATGGAAAAGACCTCAATGCTGGGAAAGATTAAGGGCAGGAGGAGCAGGAGATGACAGAGGATAAGATGACTGGATGGCCTCATCAACTCAATGGACACGAATTTGAGCAGACTCCAGGAGTTGGTGATGGACAGGGAAGCCTGGTGTTCTGCAGTCCATGGGGTCCCAAAGAGTCATACAGAACTGAGCAACTGAACAATGAAAGAACTGTAAAGAAAAACAAATCAACTGAAAAAAAAATACTCTGGATTAGTTAGCTAAGGATGCTGTAACAAAGGATTATAGGCTGGGCGATTTACACAACAGAAATGTATTTTCCCACAGTTCTGGAAGTCCAAGATTAAGGTGCTGGTGGGATGATTTCTTCTGAGACCTCCTTCCTTGGCCTTTTGGTGGCCATCTTCTCCCTGTGTCCTCATAGGATCTTCACTCTGTGTGCCCGTGCACTAATCCTCTCTTCTCATAATATCACTAGTCATATCAGATTAAAGTACAGCCTAATTCCAGCATTGGATTAGAGTACAGCCTGATGTCCACCAGGTCTTCCCTGGTAGCTCAGATGGTAAAGAATCTCAGGAAGAGTCGGGCACACCCAAACGTGCACCACCGTGCGTGGAAGTTGCTCAGTCATGTCTGACCCTTTGTGACCCCATGGACTGTAGTCCGTTTAATTCTCCAGGCCAGAATACTGGAGTGGGTACCTCTCCCTTCTCCAAGGGATCTTCTCAACCCAGGGATTGAATCCAGGTCTCCCACATTGCACACGGACTCTGTACCACTTGAGCTATCAGGAAAGCTTACCATTTTTAATCAACTCATTTAAACCCTGTCCCTAGATATGGTCACAGATGCTCACATTTCTGTCTCCTTTTGTTTTCCTTTTCAAAGCTTAGGTATCTTTTATTACCTGATTTGTGCCTCAACTTTGGATTTGTAAATTCTTAGATTTCATGTCAAATATATCTCTTTGCACAGAGGATGAGTTTCAAGTCTTCACAAACATGTAAAGGTATATGCTAGTTTATCCTACTAATCAGGGTAGAGAATAAACGAGAGATGTGACAAAATTATGAAAGTAAAATAGAGTTGTCAGATTAAGGGGTGAATCATAGCATGATAAAGTAGAAGGGAAAAATAATCTATGCTAAGATTGGTCATCAGCAGTGTAGATCTGAGATAAAATACAGAATCATTAGATTTCCTGTAAAAATCATTGCAGGGTTCATTAGTGGCTTGAAAGTGGCAGGTGTATGAGCAAATAATCTTGGCAAATCTTGTCCATTATCTAACAGAAAATTTTAAATATACCATGAGAAGAAGTTGAAGCAATCAGAGCCCTTGGGAAAGATTTCCTGGAGGAGGTAAGTTCATTTTGGTTTCTTAGGAGGATGAGACATCTCAAGGGCCTTTGGGAAGCTGGACCAGAATTTGTAGAGCACAGAGGTGCCCAGGGCATTGCCTGTTAAGTGGTGGAGATCCTGTGTTCTGAAAGCACCAGGTGCACACATTGGAGAGGTGGGAAAGGATTTGGGGGCTCACACGGCTGACAACCTTGAATAGGCAGAGCAGCTCATCACCCTGGGGAAGAGAAATGGAGCATCCAGTGAACCAGTGAAATAGCTCAGTCATGTCCGACTCTTTGCGATCACAAGAACTGTAGACTACCATGGCCCCTCCATCCATGGAATTTTCCAGGCAAGAGTACTGGAGTGGGTTGCTATTTCCTTCTCCAGGGGATTTTCTCATCCTGGGGATCAAACCCAGGTCTCCCAGGTCTTTGCTATCATGTAAGCCTGAAACAGGGAATAGTGGGGTTTAAACATTGGTGCTGGCATCAACCATAGGCTGCTGGAAGTTGGAGAAGAATGGAGGGAAATGGGCTAATGGACTGAGCTTCCTATGAGGACAAGGGCAGTGATTCTGAGTTGACCTTTGTGGTCAGAGTCCGCAGACCTCTAATTTTCCCCTTGGAGAGAAATAGTCCAACTTTTACTTTTAGGGCATTTCAGCAGAAAGGATAGGGGACCCATTCCCTAAGCCCATGCTGCCTGCAAAAAGCAGAGAGGGGAGATAGTGACAAGGAGCTGAACAAAGAGACAAGAACAGAAGAGGGAGGGGCATGTGACTGGAGGTGGCAGTTAAAACGGTAGCTTTGGCGGCAGCAGTGACAGCCGAGGGCGACAGGGGGACCTCAAGTGGGTGCAGAGCTAAGATCTGTGGTGGAGCCCCTGCCTGCAGCACCTGCACAAATATTACCTCTTCAGCCTGAGATAGAAGCTGCTGGAGCCAATATAATTCTATTTTATTACAAAATAAAAGCATACATATGGCCTTTGTGATAAAGCATATCAGGGAGTTATTAGAAATCTTCAAAGAGTTAGTCTGTCTTGTTTGGAAAACTGCTGCAAAACTGCAAAGCAAATACCCACAGGCTTCAAAGTATAAATCAAATTTAAGGATCATCACATGGGATGGTAAATAATGCTATTGCTGTATGAGCCTTCTGATGAGCCTATTATTGATAAGGAAGATAATTTTTAAATTAATTGCTATGTTACTGAAGATACAGTCATTGCACAAACAGGTGTTTTGAATTGTGTGCAAATCATGAATCTGCTTCTGGGTTCTTATATTTCATCCACAAGTTACAGGAAATGCCAGAGGAAACATTAAAACATGATCATGGAAATTTACATTGAAAATTAGTCAATGCACGTAAGAACCCAAACACAGATGTTTACAGCCGCTTTATTCATAGTCACTAAGACTTGGAATTAACCAAGTTATCCTTCAGTAGATGAATGGATAAAAAACCATGGTACATTTAAACAATGGAATGTTACTTCATGCTAAAAGGAAGTGAACTATTAAACCATAAAAAGCCTGGGAGGGACTCCCAGTGCCTATTACAAAGTGAAAGAAGTCACTCTGAAAAGGCTTTCTGATTTCAAGTTCATGATATTCTGGAAAAAGCAAAAATATAGACAATTAATAGATCAGTTGTTTCCAGAGGCCCAAGGCAGGAAGGGAGGGAGGTGGAAAAAGAGAAATAGGACACAGAGTATTTGTAGGGCATCAAGATGATTCTGTATGATATTATCAAAGTGGATCCATGTTACACACTTGTCCAGGCCCATAGACTATACAACACCAAGAGTAAACCCCAATGTTAAGTATGGACTCTGGGTAGTAACGATGGGTCAGCGTAGGTTCACAGACTGTAATCAGTGTACCGTTTGGTGGGAGATGTAGGTAGCAGGAGAGGCTGTGCATGCGGGGGGGCAGGGTCTATGCAAACGTTCTGTGCACTTTCTGCTCAGTCCTGCCTTGAACTTAAAACTTCTGGAATCTATAGTGTTGAATTAAAAAACTACACACAGAAATTTCAATTCAAACATAAAGGTCATAATATGTTATAAAAATTGTTAGACAGAAATCATCATCCTTAGTTATACTAAACATTATATCTTGAAATAATTTATCAGAAATTTAAAGTTTACAGAGCCTATATAACAGTCTTCATGAATAGATGCATCAACAAAAGATTCTCCTTAAAATAAAATTATTTGTGATCTTGCATCTGCCAAGAGCAAGTGACGTTGCTGGCAATCATGTCAATAGAAAATTAGGTATTTGGGGATACTTATTTTGATGACCTAGCAAAGGAATTTTCAGAAAAGCGAGTCAGAGAAACTTTCTGCTTGATTAAACTATCATATTAATGAAGTATGATTATTATCTATCCATT
>SJYC01022030.1:0-26943 GCA_006408675.1 Madoqua kirkii | reverse complement strand
ATGAAGTATGATTATTATCTATCCCTTTGATAAAATTATTATAGCAGAATATTTTTGAAATATATGTTTATTTTGTTGTTCTTGTATAAAATTACTCATATGAATTGTATTAATAAGAAAATATTTCTGAATAAAAAAGGCTTACATTTTTCTACTTTTGTGATTTTCCCCTGCTTTTTGAACAAGGACACTCACATTTTATTTTAGCAATAGCTCCATAAATTAAGTAGCTAGTTGTTTATAAATGTACTGAATCCACAGGGTATATTTGTTTGTCCATCTCAAATGTATTTTCTTTTCTTTTTTGGAGGTAGCTTAATCTGCTTCTTCACATTACTAATGTATTCTGGCTAATTTTCTCTGTCAGATGAATTACTCTGGATGAATTGCATAGGCTTCCAGGGTAAACAAGTCTAACGATTTGTCAGCTTCCTCCACACTGTGCGCTGTACTGTTTTTAATAGAAACTACGTTTTTGTTCATGTTTGTGAACATTTCTCCTTCCCAGTGAACAGAGGGGCACTAAGCCAACGAGCCTGAGGCGGTGTCGCCAAATTCCCAGTTTAAACAGAAGCATGCAGAGCATTACCCCTCCTGCTTCAGGAACCAGCCCCAGGACCATTTCTTGGGGACCACAAATGAGTTTACCTCCAGAGTCTCTGGGCCCAGAAATTGAGAACTGCCTTCAACACTTCCCTGGTGGCTCAGGTGGTAAAGAATCCATCTGCAATTCAGACCTGGGTTCAATCCCTTGGTCAGGAAGATCCCCTGGAGAAGGAAATGGCAACCCACTCCAGTATTCTTGCCTGGAGGATCCCTTGGACAGAGGAGCCTGGCGGGCTACAGTCCTTGGGGTTGCAAAGTGTTGGACATGACTGAGTGACTAAGCAGCAGCAGCAGCCAGTATTCTAGTCTGGAGAATTCCATGGACAGAGGAGTCTGGCAGGCTACAGTCCATGGGAATGCAAAGAGTCAGACATGACTGAGTGACTAACACTTTCACTTTCTTCCTTCAACACCAATTTGATCCTACCTGTCTGCTTGCCTGCAGCAGTTGCCAGCTATGTGTCATGCTACGCACTATATACCTCACTAGGCCTCCATGATTCTAAGGACATAGCACCACCGAATTTTAAGACTATGGTGCAAACATGGCTGTCAGTGTTGGTCTAGGGGAGTTATAGGGAAAGTGTATGGACAAGGCTCTACAACCCACCTTCCAGGGTGCGAGTTCACACAAACTCAGATTAATGACTATTGTTATTGCTTCAGGAGAGGGGCGGAGACACTCTATCATGTGATGTGGAATGGACAGGAAATCCCTGAATCTAAACTTTTGTGTTGGAAGAGGCAGAGACAGGGTGGTGGGTGTGGCTTTGTGAGATTTGAATGGCTTCATGATCTCATACTCACTCCCAACCCAAGACATGACAGCATACAAAATATACAAATACATATACACAAGACATGTTAATCTTAAAAATGTATTTCAATATGCATTTGTTGCTCCGTCACTCAGTCATGACCAGCTCTTTGCGACTCCATGAAGTGCAGCACGCCAGGCCTCCCTGTCCGTCACCATCTCCCGGAGCATGCTCAGACTCATGGCCATCGAGTCAGTGATGCCATCCTCATCCTCTGTTGTCCGCTTCCCCTCCTGCCTTCAATCTTTCCTAGCATCAGGGTCTTTTCTAATGAGATGTAATGTGTTACAAACAGACAGATAGTTCAGTTCCACTTGTCCAAGGTACCCAGAGCAGTCAAATTCAGAGAGTAGGAAACACAGTGGTAGATGCCAGGAGTGGGAAGGCAGGATGGGAAGTCAGTGTCGAAGGTGAAAAATGTGGGAGGTGGATGACGGTGAGAGCTGCACAGTATTGTGAATGTGCTGGCGCTCTTGAACTGTACGGTTACGTACGGGCAAAACAGTACCATTTATATTATGTGAGTTTAACCACAATAAAAAACAATAAAAAGTAAATTCAGAGGATATTTGCAGATAAGCAGAACAGACTGGTTCCAAATAGGAAAAGGGATACGTCAAGGCTGTATATTGTCACCCTGCTTATTTAATTTCTATGCAGAGTACATCATGAGAAATGCTGGACTGGAAGAAACACAAGCTGGAATGAAGATTTCTGGGAGAAATATCAATAACCTCAGATATGCAGATGACACCATCCTTATGGCAGAAAGTGAAGAGGAACTACAAAGCCTCTTGATGAAAGTGTAAGAGGAGAGTGAAAAAGTTGGCTTAAAGCTCAACATTCGGAAATGAAGATCATGGCATCCAGACCCATCACTCCATGGGAAATAGATGAGGAAACAGTGGAAACAGTATTCGGCTTTATTTTGGGGGGCTCCAAAATCACTGCAGATAGTTATTGCAGCCATGAAATTAGAAGATGCTTACTCCTTGGAAGAAAAGTTATGAACAACCTAGATAGTACATTCAAAAGCAGAGACATTACTTTGCCCACTAAGGTCCGTCTAGTCAAGGCTCTGGTTTTTCAAGTGGTCATGTATGGATGTGAGAGTTGGACTGTGAAGAGGACTGAGCGCCAAAGAATTGATGCTTTTGAACTGTGGTGTTGGAGAAGACTCTTGAGAGTCTCTTGGACTGCAAGGAGATCCAACCAGTCCATTCCAAAGGAAATCAGCCCTGGAATTTCTTTGGAAGGAATGATGCTAAAGCTGAAACTCCAGCACTTTGGCCACCTCAAGCAAAGAGTTGACTCATTGGAAAACACTCTGATGCTGGAAGGGATTGGGGGCAGGAGGAGAAGAGGACGACCAAGGATGAGATGGCTGGATGGCATCACGAACTCGATGGACGTGAGTATGAGTGAACTCTGAGAGATGGTAATAAACAGGGAGGCCTGGCGTGCTGCGATTCATGGGGTTGCAAAGAGTTGGACACAACTGAGCGACTGAACTGAACTGAACTCTGCCCTTCCTTACATCCAGATGGCTCCAATAAGCCCCTCCTCTATAGTATGTCTAGAACTTTCCCAGGTGGAGTGGATGCCTGGAGGGGAGGGAGAGGATTCTTGGTTGGCATGGAAGCAGACAGGGCTCTCCCAGGAGACGTGTTCCAGGAGAGTTTCCTGATGTTCTGTGTTCTGGAAGGTTCTAGGGTCAGGTCCAGAGGAAGAACTTTGCTCGGGGCCTGGTGATCTGGTGCTTCTTTGGCAGTTCAACAGAGATAGGTCTCAACAAAACCATACAGGGTCTACTCAGCGGGAGTCAGGTCTTTCTCCCAGATGTCATTTGGCATTCTGTTCACAGGTTTCTGTGTTCTCTAAAGACTTAACTGCCACTCGGTCCTCTGCTTTGGATGATTAACTTATTATTTTTAGCTAAGAAGTGCCAATGCCTTCCTTTGACTGAACACCATACCTAATTTATTTGTAACAAATCTCTCATATCAGTCATTATCTCTCTCAGCTTTATGACATCAGGCATAGAGCAAGATCTTTTAGTCAGTTCTGCAAACTGATATGAAAGTTTTCTGTGGAGTACTAAGTTTAAGTTTCGCTTTTCTGAAAGTTTAGTAGATGTGATCCAAGCAGAATTGAAAAAGTTGACTTAAAACTCAACAATCAGAAAACTAAGATCATGGCATCTGGTCCCATCACTTCATGAGAAATAGAAGAGGAAATAGTAGAAACAGTGACAGACTTTATTTTTTTTTGGCTCCAAAATCACTGCAGATGGTGACTGCAGCCATGAAATTAAGATGCTTGCTCCTTGGAAGAAAAGTTATGACTAACCTAGAGAGCATATTAAAAAATAGAGCCATTACTTTGCCAACAAAGGTCCATCTAGTCAGAGCTATGGTTTTTCCAGTGGTCGTGTATGGATGAGAGAGTTGGACTATAAAGAAAGCTGAGCATCAAAGAACTGATGCTTTTGAACTGTGGTGTTGGAGAAGACTCTTGAGAGTCCCTTGGACTGCAAGGAGATTCAACCAGTCTATCCTAAAGAAAATCAGTCCTAAATATTCATTGGAAGGACTGATGTTGAAGCTGAAACTCCAAAACTTTGGCCACCTGATGCGAAGAGCTGACTCATTTGAAAAGACCTTGATGCTGGGAAAGATTGAAGGCAGGAGGAGAAGGGGATGACAGAGGATGAGATGGTTGGATGGCATCACCACTCAAAGGAGTTTGAGTAAACCTGGGAGTAGGCGATGAACAGGGAAACCTGGCATGCTGCAGTCCATGGGGTCACAAAGAGTCAGACACGACTGAGCAACTGAACTGAACTGAAGCACAAGTGGATTGCTGGGTAGCCGGTTTTCTTCCTGTGAAAGAAAGAAGTGGTATAAGCCTGTCACCACCATTTGGGCATTCGGTCTGGAGGAAGAGGAGGAACTCTGATCAATTCCAGAAAGAAACCACGCATGCTCAATTGGGATCATTCCTCTACTTGGGAAAGAAATCAGATGAGGCTACCATTGTCCAGCATTAACTGAAACTCAACGAGAACCTCTAACTAATTCTGAAATTCAGTGATCTCTCACATAAACTACATCCTCCAGTTTAGCCCCTTTCAATAAAGAGGTTATAATTTAACAACTATATTTATTTAAGATAAAAAAAGAGAGAGAGGCAAGTAGATGGTTGTTATTTCTTGCTATTTCAAAACCCAATGAGTGGGTTTTGTTGTTGTTGTTGTAATATAATAAGCTGGATTCCACAACTCATTTACCACTGAACAGTACAGTTGTCTCTATTGGGCAAAGATTAATTTAACCTACAATTGCTTAGTTTTCCTCACAGTTATTTACTGAGAAGTATAATTTGCATTCATCCCAAGAAACCCCTAAGGATGCTTCTAGGCTAGTTAATGTGTGAAGACGAATGATGGGATAGTGATTATTTCTGGACAGTTCGATTATGAAGAATATATGCAACTAGCAGGTGTTACCTCTGAGTCCTTTTTGATCTCAGGGTTTCTGGCAGAAATCTACAATGAAGGACCTACTATTGGCTACCTGGTAATTACTGGGTTCAGATGCATGTGGTGAACCATATATCAATCCTACAGAAGGTTGCTTTGCTACTTTGATAACCTCATTATTGCATTTTGTTTATCCCAGTACTTCAGAATCAATCCATGCCTTATCTGAATGAAAAATAGATGATAGTGCTGCAAATGAGCAGAGAGTAAGAGGGGAAAAGACAGCAATGACCCTGAAAAAAAATTCTGATGAATTTTTGAGCAGTCTTGGCAGTAGTATCATAATTAACCAACCATTGGTTGCTTCACTATTATATTATTTTTACTCTGAAAATATAGTCAGTATACTTTTATCAGAATTTATTCTAAATTTAGTATAGTTGGGGCATTAAAAAGATACTCCTCAATTTGGGAGACTCAATTTGGTTGAGAGGAAACAAGTAGAATTTCATTTAGACAAAATTTCTACTTGAAGGAACGGAAACAAGTACAACTTTACACTTGGGCAGAAGATCAGCTAAAGGTCCAAGAAACTCCCCTGAGAGGTGATTTAAATTCTGTTCATTAAACTAGAGTATCTTGTCATTATCAGTAAGATGAGATGGTTTTCAAAATGTATAGCATTCTCATACTAATTTTCTAACCATGTGGAAACAGTTACTACAGGCTTACTGGATCATCTTCCCTGGGTCAATTCAGGTTACAATTTGATGTCTGTTCGGTTGAATTCTCATCTGAACTTGGCTATGGAAGAACCCATGTCCACTTTATTCAGGTGGACAGAACTCATCTCCTTGGATTGAATGACTGAGGACCCTGGCTTCCTACTGAATGGAAGCTGCCCCCAGAGTCTAGCAGCCACCTGTGGTTTTCTGCCTCATGAGTCTCCATAGGAAGTATAACATGGAAGTTTGCATCTTTCAGGCCAGAAGAAGCCTTTCCTTATAAGGTCCATTTCCTTATAGGCTCTCCAGTTGTCTTTTAAGGGTTTTCACCTGATTAAGTCCCACTCAAGATAAATTCCCTTTTGCTTAATTGAAATTGAAGTCGCTCTGTTGTGTCCAACTCTTTGTGACACCATGGACTGTAGCCTACCGGGTTTTTCCATTCATGGGATTTTCCAAGCAAGAGTACTGAAGTGGGCTGCCACTTCCTTCTCCAGGGAATCTTCCCAATTTAGGGATTGAACTCAGTCTCCCACATTGCAGGCAGATGCTTTACTGTCTGAGCTACCAGGGAAGCCAACTTCAATTCTTTGAAGCCTAATTCAAAGAATCAGCTAATTTATCATCTTAATTATCTACAAAATCCCATCACTTTTGCTTTACAATATAACAACGAAGGGTGTGAAAACAATTCATTTGCCAAAGAACACAGCCTAATCAAAGGACAGACATTCCTCCCACGTGTCTTATTCTGTTGGTTAGAACAGCTGATAATGAATTAGCCTGCAATGCAGGAGACCCTGGTTCAATTCCTGGGTCAGGAAGGTCCCCTGGAACAGGGATAGGCTACCCATTCCAGTATTCTGGCTGAAGAATTCCATGGACTGTATACAATTTATGGGGTCACAAAGAGCTGGACACTACTGAATGACTTTCATAGTTTCAAGGCACAGTTTCTGCAACACTCAAGAGGAGGGCATATTTCCTTGAGGATCACTGTAGAGTGTATCTGCCATACTTTTTCACAATTTAAAATATTTGTTGTAACATCTTATGCAGAGAATTGAATAGATTTTAGAAAGAGAGAATACAAATCTTCTTAGATTTACCCAGTCCATTTATCCCAATAAATGGAGATTTGACTTTAGTAATAATTTTTATTGGTTATGTGGACAGATAAATACCACTTAAGTTTTCTTTGACTAGTGGAAACATCACTTAAGAATGTCACTGCCTCCATTCTTTTTTTCCTATTCCTTCCATTCTAATTCTGTTCATCAAACAACCTTAAAATTTACATTTTTTTCCCCTCCTGGATGAACATACCCATCCAAAAGGGTGTTCTGAGAAAATTTATGATTCCAGCAGCTCTAACCCTACTTGAACTATTAACTTGTCACTCTGTTTCTCTCTCCAGTTTGAAATATTTTTAGTTGAGATAACTCTCTCTATGCTTCATCAGTTGGGGTGAGCTAACCTTTTTCCAGGGTGCTTATGAGGTTGTGCTAGTGGTAAAGAACCTACCTGCCAATGCAGGTAGATGTAAGAGACACAGGTTCAATCTCTGGGTCAGAAAGATCCCTTGGAGGAGGGCATGGCAATTTACTCCAGTATTCTTGTCTGGAGAATGCCATGGACGAGGAGCCTGGAGGGTTACAATCCATAGTGTTGCAAAGAGTCAGACATGATTGGAGCAATACCTACCCGTGCAAACTTCCCAGAGATACACACATAAAGTTCTTGTTTTGGGTAGCCCTGCCTGAAGGGGGTGGAAAGGTTTCTTCCTCAGCCTCCCACTTTCTGCAGGGCTGTGTGCTTGTGTTAATGTGATCTTTAAGGTCTTCTGTTAACACAGATCTAGAATCCATGTTCCTCTTTCAGGATAATGGTCTCTAAGTAAGGTTTTCAGCAGTGTGTTCCCAATGCAAAACTGTAAGTAAGAACACAGCTGTGATAAATGAAGCGATTGGCATAGATGTGGACCACTGAAGAAGATCAAAGTGTCTGGCTTTATAATTTCATATTGTTAAGACTCAAGTGGAGTGTTGTTCTCTGTCCTGTCCCTTTAAGAACGGGGGCAGCGACTCCCCTCCTCTTGGCACTTAGGGAATCCTGCAGTCCTGACTGGTCATCTTTGGAAATTCTTCAAAAGTCTTGCGTGTGTAGTTGTTGCACATGGTAGGCTCCTCTCGGGAACTCATGGGTATTTCAAGTTTGGAGGAATGGGGCTCAGTCTGTACATGTGCCCCAAGAAACTGGCTGAATACTTAAGCCCTGGGTCCAGTTTGTGACTCAGAGGTCTTAGTTTCAGACACAACACTCCCACAGGCCACTGCTGTCTCTGACCTTAGATTTCCCAGCTTGCAATGTTAATTACTTTAGAGACAAATTTTTCAACAACTTTTGAGCTTAGCCTCAGAGCTGATAGTGAACTATATGCTTCCTTGGGCTTCCCTGGGAGCTCAGACAGTAAAGAATCTGCCTGCAATACAGGAGATCTGGAATCAATCCCTGGGATAATCCCCCAGAGAAGGAAATGGCAACCCACTCTTGCCTGGAGAATCCCGTGGACAGAGGAGCCTGGTGGGCTACAGTCCAGAGGGTCGCAAAGAGTCAGACACAACTAAAGAGACTAACACTTACACTTCGACTTTCACAGACTTCCTTACCAGTTTATCTCCCGTCCTCAGGGTGGGGGAGCCTCTGGAAATCAGGCCTTCCTTTAGTGTCAGACGGGACCTTTTCTTTCTAGCCCATGTCTTTCAGCCTGCCTGTTGAGATCCCACCAGATTTCTTCTCTCCTTTCTGCTCCCTTCATTCAGTTTAATTCCATTTCCCTTGTATTGGGAATGAATCTCTGCCCTGCTCCAGCCCCTGTTTATGACTTCCTCATTCCCCTCATCAAAATACATGCTCCTGAAGACATCTTATCCAGTAAGAACATACATTAAGTAGTATTTTTGCAGAAAATTTTAAGACTTTAAGAGCATCGTGAAGGTGTTCTCTGACTTCTGCAGTCCATTTATCTTATAAAAACATAATATTAAAAATCAAACGTTCTCTACTATATCATAGTTGACAAGAGAGCTATTTTTGATTCTTAACCTTTGTATCCATTTACCAAAAAAAAAAAAAAAAGTTTCTAAGGCTAGATGAAGTAAGCAATCAAATCCAAAACACCAGGAAAGAGGTGCTATAATGGTTGAATTTTCTAAGATCTGTAAGGTAAGACTGAAACCTCAGTATGAAAATCTGTTTAATTCTAAAAATGCAGTGGTGATTTCAATCAAGATTACTCGAAGATAAAGTAGAAAGTATGCACAGAGCGACAGCTGGAACATCTTTTATTTTACTGTATGACACAACAGAGGATGAGATGGTTGGATGGCATCACTGACTCAGTGGACATGAGTTTGAGCAGACTCTGGGAGATGGTGAAGGCCAGGGAAGCCTGGTTGCTTCATGGGGTCACAGAGTTGAACATGACTTAGTGACTGACCAACAAAGACAGAATGTTTCAGCCCACTCCTCACCAAGATCTTGGAGAATTCCACATGTGCAGCAAATTGCAGTTAAATGAAACTACGTGAAACACCCGGTAAAGCAAAGCTGAGGCCTAGAGGTGAGCACGCTGACCTCTGGACTCGCCACAAAAAAATGTTTGGCACAATTACGGGAGACTTCTTTTCCTTCTGTGCACGAATTCTGCACCTTCTCTCTTTTGGACACTAATCGTGAATCACTAGTCCCACAGACAGCTTGTTGTTTGGGTGTCTTTTCATTTCAGTCTCACATTACTTGGCATAAACGTTTAAATGTCACATATCTGTAAGCAGTCATCTGAATTCAGGTTTTGATTTGTATTTTTGGAGTCTCTGAGAGATAAAGCTTTCTTTAGCACAAAAATTCTGTGATTGCTCTTGTCAGACAAAGAGTCCATAATCAGTCTAGGGATGTGCCAAGTTCAAAAACCACAAGTGTCAACTTGAGACAGACAGAAATATTTCTTCAGTGGCATAAAGAGTACAGCTTCTGCCAGAAGCTCCTGGTAATTTTTGCTCTTCGGCCTCTTTTCTTGGTAGTTGATTCACTAATGAATATGTATTGAGTTCCATTATTAAATATCTATTGCATTTACACTTGTACTAAAGGCCCCATAGGAACAGAAGTTAGACTGATGAGATATGCATAATGATCATTGCAAAATAATCTCAGAGATAATGCAGTGCTGGCCACCTCTTTTATCATTTTCCTTCCATGTGCTAGTCTGTATTCTAGGCGCTTCCCACAAACTTTCTGAAATTATCTTTGTGGTGGTACTACTAGCCATCTTTTAAAAATAAGGACAACAAGGCTCAGAATGTGTTAGTTGCTCAGTCGTGTCCAACTCTTTGTGACCCCACGGACTGTAGCCTGCCAGACTTCTCTGTCCATGAAATTTTCCAGGCAAGTACACTGGAGTGGGTTCCCATTTCCTTCTTCAGGGGATCTTCGTGACCCAGGGATCAACTGCAGATTTTGCAAGCAGATTTTATTTTACTTTATTTTTTGCCATCTGAGCTACAAGGGAGGTTTAGAATAAATTTATCTACATCTCCACATACATCATACATGAATAAGAAAACACATTAATATAATAATTGTTATGATGATGCTATCGACAGATTTGGTGAGTGCCTCTATATAAGTGGATTATAGGACAAGAGATGCACATTTGGTGAGTTGAGAGGGAAACAGGGTGAACTGGAATTGAATAGTTTATTTTACTCACACTAATATGGTATACTTTTATTCTTGGAAACTGAATATTAGAGAACCCTTATCTAGCCATGGTCTTGGTACTAAAGATAGGTAACAAAACCTACCAGCCAATTTGTTTTTTCACTGAATTGGATATAAATGCTCAATTTTAACCTCTGAGATTATGCATTTTTTCTTATGCTTTTTGACATTTTCAATTTTTGAAGCAAATGAAGAAAAGCAACTAAGACATCAAAGATAAAATACAGCCAAGCACAGATCACACTATAGGCTATTTGCCAAAAGTTTGAGTGAGCAAGGCAGTTATCTTCTTTAAGCTTCACCTGTAGAAAAACTTCTTCCTTACCTGTAGGAAAAAGAATATGTGTATACATGATGAGAAAGTGAATGAGGTAATACATGTAATGTACTCAGTATCTTCAAGGCACATGGAAAGATAGAATAGGTAGATAATACTTTTGTATAGGGAAATTAACTTTTGTCTAATTTCCATAAAATTTAGCTTTCAAAATAAAAATCTTTGGTTGGTTAGTTCATTTTCCTAGTAGGAACTAGCCCTCAAATAATTTCACCAATTTTCAAAAGATCAGTCTTATTATGTAGTCAGCCTTTCTCTTGCTCAAATTTCAGCAAATTCAAAGATTTCAAAATTCAAATTCCCAGCACCACTTACTGAAGAGATTCTTTTTTCCATCCAGAGAAACAGTTTCAAAAAGATTCATGCTCCCCAATGCTCATGTTAGCACTATTTACAATAGCCATGACATTGAAGCAACCTATTAAGGGTCCATTTAAAAAAAGGAATGGATAAAGAAGAGGCAGTATATGTTCAGTTCAGTTCAGTTCAGTCACTCAGTCGTGTCCGAGTCTTTGCGACCCCATGAATCGCAGCACGCCAGGCTTCCCTGTTCAGCATCATCTCTCGGAGTTCACTCAGACTCACGTCCATCAAGTCGGTGATGCCATCCAGCCATCTCATCCTCTGTTATCCCCTTCCTCCTGCCCCCAATCCCTCCAAGCATCAGAGTCTTTTCCAATGAGTCAGCTCTTCGCATGAGGTGGCCAAAGTACTGGAATTTCAGCTTTAGCATCATTCCTTCCAAAGGAATCCCAGGGCTGATCTCCTTCGGAATGGACTGGTTGGATCTCCTTGCAGTCCAAGGGACTCTCAAGAGTCTTCTCCAACACCACAGTTCAAAAGCATCAATTCTTTGGCGCTCAGTCTTCTTCACAGTCCAACTCTCACATCCATACCTGACCACTGGAAAATCCATAGCCTTGACTAGACGGACCTTAGTGGGCAAAGTAATGTCTCTGCTTTTGAATATACTGTCTAGGTTAGTCATAACTCTTCTTCAAATGAGTAAGCATCTTTTAATTTCATGGCTGCAGTCACCATCTGCAGTGATTTTGGAGTCCCCAAAATAAAGTCTTACATTGTTTCCACTGTTTCCCCATCTCTTTCCCATGAAGTGATGGGACCGGATGCCATGATCTTCGTTTTCTGAATGTTGAGCTTTAGGCCAACTTTTTCACTCTCCTCTTTCACTTTCATCAATAGGCTTTTTAGCTCCTTTTCACTTTCTGCCATAAGGATGATGTCATCTGCATATCTGAGGTTATTGATATTTCTCCCAGCAATCTTGATTCCAGCCTGTGTGTCTTCCACTTCAGCGTTTCTCATGATGTACCCTGCATATAAGTTAAATAAGCAGGATGACAATATACAGCCTTGACATATTTCTTTTCCTGTTAGGAGCCAGTCTGTTGTTCCATGTCCAGTTCTAACTGTTGCTTCCTGAACTGCATACAGATTTCTCAAAAGGCAAGTCAGGTGGTCTGGTATTCCCATCTCTTGAAGAATTTTCCACAATTTATTGTTATCCATACAGACAAAGGCTTTGGTATAGTCAATAAAACAGAAGTAGATATTTTTGTGGAACTCTCTTGCTTTGTCCATGATCCAGCGGATGTTGGCAATTTGATCTCTGGTTCCTCTGCCTTTTCTAAAACCAGCTTGAATATCAGGAAGTTCACGGTTCATGTATTGCTGAAGCCTGGCTTGGAGAATTTTGAGCATTACTTTACTAGCATGTGAGATGAGTGCAATTGTGTGGTAGTCTGAGCATTTTTTGCATTGCCTTTCTTTGAGATTAGAATGAAAACTGACCTTTTCCAGTCCTGTGGCCACTGCTGAGTTTTTTGTATTTGCTATCATATTGAGTCCAGCACCTTCACAGCATCATCTTTCAGGATTTGAAATAGCTCAACTGGAATTCCATCATTTCCACTAGCTTTGTTCATAGTGATGCTTTCTAAGGCCCACTTGACTTCACATTCCAGGATGTCTGGCTCTAGATGAGTGATCACATCATCGTGATTATCTGGGTCGTGAAGATCTTTTTTGTACAGTTCTTCTGTGTATTTTTGCCATCTCTTCTTAATATCTTCTGCTTCTGTTAGGTCCATACCATTTCTGTCCTTTATCAAGCCCATCTTTTCATGAAATGTTCCCTTGGTATCTCTAATTTTCTTGAAGAGATCTCTAGCCTTTCCCATTCTGTTGTTTCCCTCTATTTCTTTGCATTGATCACTGAAGAAGGCTTTCTTATCTGTTCTTGCTATTCTCTGGAACTCTGCATTCAGATGCTTATATCTTTCCTTTCTCCTTTGCTCTTTGCTTCTCTTCTTTTTGCAGCTGTTTGTAAGGCCTCACCAGACAGCCGTTTTCCTTTTTTCATTTCTTTTCCATGGGGATGGTCTTGACTCCTATCTCTTGTGCAATGTCACGAACCTCATTCCATAGTTCATCAGGCACTCTATCTATCAGATCTAGGCCAATAAATCAATTTCTCACTTCCACTGTATAATCATAAGGGATTTGATTTAGGTCATACCTGAATGGTCTAGCAGTTTTCCCTACTTTCTTCAATTTGAGTCTGAATTTGGCAAAAGGAGTTCATGATCTGAGCCACCGTCAGCTCCTGGTCTTGTTTTTGTTGACTGTATAGAGCTTCTCCATCTTTGGCTGAAAAGAATATAATCAATCTGATTTTGGTGGTGCCCATCTGGTGATGTCCATGTGTAGAGCCTTCTCTTGTTTTGGTGGAAGAGGGTGTTTGCTGTGACCAGTGCATTTATTGGAAAAACTCTATTAATCTTTGCCCTGCTTCATTCTGCATTCCAAGGCCAAATTTGCCTGTTACTCCAGATGTTTCTTAACTTCCTACTTTGGCATTCCAGTCCCCTATAATGAAAAGGACATCTTTTTTGGGTGTTAGTTCTACAAGGTCTTGTAGGTCTTCACAGAACCATTCAACTTCACCTTGTTCAACATTACTGGTTGGGGCATAGACTTGGATAACGGTGATATTGAATGTTTTGCCTTGGAAACAGTTCATCTAAAAAAAGTAATGGATAAAGAAGAGGCAGTATATGTACCTAGTGGAATATTACTCAGATGGAAAAATGAAATAATGCCATTCACAGCAATATGGATGGACCTAAGCATTCATGCATGCTTTGAAGAAGGAAATGGCAACCCACTCCAGTATTCTTACCTGGAGAATCCCAGGGACAGAGGAGCCTGGTGGGTGCCATCTATGAGGTCGCACAAAGTTGGACTCGACTAACGCCTCTTAGCCACAGCAACAGCAGGATGGACCTAAAGATTGTCATATTAAGTGAAATAAGTCAGATAAAGACAACTGCTATATGATATCACTTACATGTGGAATCTAAAAAGTAACACAAATGAATTTAATCACAAAACAGAAATAAGTGTATGGTTACCAAAAAGATAGCAGGGGAAGGGGAGAAAAATTTAAAGTTTGGGATTAGCATATACACTCTACTGTACATAAATAAACAGCAAAGGCCTACTGTATAGCACAATAAAACACACTCAATATATTATAATAACCTATAATGAAAAATAATTTGAAAAAGAATGTATATGTAGTATATAAAATATGTATACCTGAATCACTTTGCTGTACACTAGAAACTAATGCAGCATTGTAAATTAACTGTGCTTCAATTTATGCTTCAATAACAAATGAACATTATAGAAATTCTAAACAAAAATTTCTAGGAATGTCCAGAGATATAAGCTAGTCCTAGTATTGAAAACTTTTGCTTTTGGTGTGTTTCTAATCAATCATTTTAATATTATTCACCATTAAGAGTTCTTGGCAAATGATATATCATATACATGGTTAAAACATGAAAAGGAACTAAGCCCTTAAACAGTTCTAAGGACCCCAACACAACTTAGATCTGACTTTAAATGCTGACCTCCTCAGAGATCTTATCAAATTGAAAATCATTGTCATCCCCTTTAGGAAAAAATAGAATAAAATCCTTGTATTCTAGAGTTGGACTGTGAAGAAGGCTGAGCGCCGAAGAATTGATGCTTTTGAACTGTGGTGTTGGAGAAGACTCTTGAGGGTCCCTTGGACTGCAAGGAGATCCAATCAGTTCATTCTGAAGGAGATCAACCCTGGTATTTCTTTGGAAGGAATGATGCTAAAGCTGAAACTCCAGTACTTTGGCCACCTCATTCGAAGAGTTGACTCATTGGAAAAGACTCTGATGCTGGGAGGGATTGGGGGCAGGACACGAACGGATGATGGAGGATGAGATGGCTGGATGTCCTCACGGACTTGATGGACGTGAGTCTGAGTGAACTCTGAGAGATGATGCTGAACAGGGAAGCCTGGAGTGCTGCAATTCATGGGGTCGCAAAGACTCGGACACGACTGAGCGACTGAACTGAACTGAACTGAACTGAACTGATTCTATTATTTCCTTCTATTTCTACCTTGAGGATGAAAGTGACAGGAAATCTAACCAAAATATTGGACCTCAGTTAACATTTCTAGATCAGGAAGCTTGATCTGACCTAGAGGGTGACAGTTCTCAGTCAAATCACTTTCTCATTTTGTTGGCACAGGACCCATTTGGATAAAGCTAAATTCAGAGAGTAAATTTTGGGGGGAGAGGGAGGAGTCCTGCTTGATATCTTGTGGGTGAAATTTGAAATATTGCATTTTTGTAAAACCATTTACAAAGAACTTTTCTATGATAGCTTTTATAAAGAATCTTCAATGCTACAGAGCTTTTAAGCTATCATATTGTAATACTTTACTCTGTTACTTTGAAAAAGCTTTAACACTCACTGGAATATTCTGCCCCAATTCCAGTGAAAGCAATTTCTTTCTTTTCAGTAGCCATTCCTGTCCTACCAAGGAAAGGAATCTTCTTGATGAGGCTGTTAATCCCAGTGCTGTGCTTCCTGGTGACACAGTGGTAAAGAATCCGCCAGCCAATGCAGAATGCTTGGGTTAAACCCAGGGTCAGGAAGAGCCCCTGGAGAAGAAAATGGCAAACCATTTCAACATTCTTACCTGTGAAATCCCAGGGACAGAGGAGCCTGGAGGGCCACAGTCATGGGATCACAGAGTCTGACACCACTTAGCAAGAAAGCACATAGGCGATGTCAATGCCATGACACGTTCAAGTGCAAACTTGCATAAACGGGACACAAGGGGAGCTTTTCTGGCTATCTGCTTTCTTCCACGAAGAATCTAAAGTTTTCAGAATTGACCAAAGAGAATACATAGAGAAGGGAAGGAAACGTAATTCAGACAATTGAAAAACATGCACTAGTTTATTCTGATAAACCATGTGGATATTTCTGATATCCTAAGGATTTAGCCACCAACACACAACCATCCCAGGATCCTACCACAGATAGATATAAGAATTATGCTTTGAATTCAAGCAGAACAAAAATCACAAATTGTGGTCAAAATGATGCCTGGAAGAATATTGCTGACTCTTAATGTAGGTCAACTGTCAAACTCTAAAAATTAAAAAATTAAAAAAAAATCCTAGCCTCTCACTGTGTAACCAGATTCCTGGTCTGAATACACCTGCTATGGCCACCTATTTCCTTTGTACCTATCTTCTATTTTTATAAGATGAAACCAGCCTCAAAGATGGTTTACAGTTCTATAACATCAAAGTAGGAAAAAATGTGTATGACTGAAGTGAAGATTCAGTTTAACAAATAGTTATTAAACATCTGCTACAAAAAACCTGGGGCATCTAAATATGAGCACAATATAGTCTCTGACTTCTAAAGCTTACAGTTAATGGACTCTGCTGAAAATTATCATTTGAAGCCTTGTTTTTCTTTTCTGAACTACTTTTCTTAGAATAAATTGCAATTCTCAGTTTATTGTACAGAGTTGAAATAAGCTACTTCCTCAGCTTCCTTGCTATATATTTTACATTAACAAGTGTCAGTTAAGAGAAATTTTAATGGAAAATACCAAGTAAGACATTATTTTTAGCGATAGAAACTTTAAAATTTACCACATCCTTCTACTGCTGGGAAGTGTTAAATAACTGAAGGGAATTTTCATCTAGGAGACCACATGATGGAGTAGGCCAATGAGAAAGATAAGATTACAAAACAGTAAATAAAAATTTCTGTGTAATATAACTTTATAAGGGAAATTGCTCTATAATGAAAGGTAAAGACCCCAATTATACAAATCAAACATTTAACTAAGAGAAGAACATTTAATCTGAGAAGAGGACCCATAGCATATCTTGGATATGTTTGTAAGAAGTGTGTTCTCTCCTTTCCTTTCCACTATGGGCTGTTCCAGAATTGCCAGAGTTTATGCATGTGTATGGATCCATAATTCTTGTACCATAGATGTGTGCTGTCCTCCTGCTCAGGTGGGGTTTGAAGAGTGATTGGAGAAAGGAAAAAGTAAGTGAAATATTTAAGACGAAAATTACTACAGTGCTGAGAGGGAGAAATATCAACAACCTCAGATATGCTGATGATACCACTCTAACGGCAGAAAGCAAAGAGGAACTAAAGAGCCTCTCAATGCAGGTGAAAAAGGAGAGTGAAAAAGCTGGCTTGAAACTCAACATTCAAAGAACTAAGATCTGCTTCCATCACTTCATGGCAAATAGATGGGGAAACAATGGAAACAGTGACTTTATTTTTGGGGCTCCACAATCACTGCAGATGGTGACTGCAGCCATGAAATTAAAAGACACTTGCTCCTTGGAAGAAAAGCTATGACAAATCTAGGCAGCATATTCAAAGGCAGAGACATTACTTTGCCAACAAAGGCCCTTCTAGTCAAAGCTATGGTTTTTCCAGCAGTCATGTATGGAAGTGAGTGTTGGAACATAAAGAAGGCTGAGCGCTGAAGAATGGATGCTTTTGAACTGTTGTGTTGGAGAAGACTCTTGAGAGTCCTTTGAACTTCAAGGGGATCAAACCAGTCAATCCTAAAGGAAATCAGTCTTGAATATTTATTGGAAGGACTGATGCTGAAGCTGAAACTCCAATACTTTGGCCACCTGATGTGAAGAACTGACTCATTGAAAAAGACCCTGATGCTGGGAATGATTGCAGGCAGGAAGAGAAGGGAATAACAGAGGAAAAAATGGTTGGATGGCATTACTGACTCAATGGACATGAGTTTGGAGATGGACAGTGAAGCCTGGCATGCTGCAGTCCACAGAGTCACAGAGTAGGACACGACTGAGCGACTGAACTGAACAGAGAAGAGTTAATTGAAGTTGCCAACAGTTTCAAATTTATTAATCTTAAAATGCTATTTGGAAAATTAAAACTAATGTAACCACATTAAGAAAATACACTCATAATTATGCAATTTTGATGTGAATTAAGATATATTGCATTTTAGAAGATGAATTGCAGTCGTGGTAAAAGCATTAACAGCCTTGATCAGGAGGGTGGGTCCAGGCACTGCTTCTGAGATCTAGGAAAAGAAACTGTGGCTGCCCTCTTGTGCACCATACTTTTGAGTTCGAGAAGAGGAAGCAGAAACTGAAAGGGGATTGTATACACCCAGGTGGGCAGTGTGGGCATGCATTCACATCCTTCTTCTGAAGCAAGTGGACAGTGCAGAAACAAATGGCTTCATGATTCAGTGAGCTCCACAGTCAGAAGCAAAGAAACTAACTGAACAGAGATCTAGACCCACCTCCTCTTCCCGCCTTGATACAGACATGCATTCCTTTCCTGCCTCCAACCCATCCTTACTCCCTGGAGAAGTGAGAAGACGCAGGTCACACTTCACCTTGTCTTTCTCTTGGGAGCTCATTAGAGGACTATTTATCCAAAGAAAAATAAGAGTGAACAATTGCAGTAAACCACAAACTCTTGAATAATTTTATTTCTTTCTTTTTGTTACCATGCTGTGTGGCTATTAAAATATCACAGGAACTGAACCAGGAACTGAACCCAGGCCTTGACAGTGAAAACACAAAATCCTAACCAGCAGGGAATTCTCTAACTCTTTATAGAATCTCTAGAGTGAATGGCAAAGTGACTTACAAGGGGAAGGCAAATAGTGATTATTAGCATAAAGGTGTTCTATCTCAGCTCCTCAGTGAGCTATGTATTCACAAGAAAAGACAAAAGCTACAAATATCTATCCATATTCTAATGCCAGATAGTTCAAAATCAGCATTTACTTTTTTAAATTTTTTATCTCACAAGCCCTACTGATTGTGCGGCATTTTTTTTTAATACTGAGCTGTATAAGCTGTTTGCATCTTTTGCAATTTTTTTTCTCATTACATAGGTTATCTTTTTGCTCTGTTTATGGTTTCTTTTGCTGTGCAAAGCTTTTAAATTAGATCTCATTTGTTTAGTTTTGATTTTGTTTCCATTACGCCAGGATATGGATTCAAAAAATATTGCAATAGTGCTGCAATTTATATTAGAGTGTTCTGCTTGTTTTCCTCTAGGAGTTTTATACTATCTGGACTTACATTTAGGTCTTTAACTCATTTTGAGTTTATTTTTATATGTGGTGTTAGAGAATTTCTAATTTCATTCTTTTACTTGGGGTTGTCCAGTTTTCCCAGCACCACTTATTGAAGAGATCATCTTTTCTCCATTGTGTCTTCTTGCTTCCTTTGTCATAGATTAATTGACCACAAGTGTGTGGGTTTACTTCCAAGCTTTCCATCCTATTCCATTGATCCATGTACCTGTTTTTGTGCCAGTGCCATACTGTTTAGATTAGTGTAGCTTTGTAGCATACTTTCCATGTATTTCCTAGGTGTGCTAACCTCTCTTTAGCATCATCACCATCACCTTGGCTTAAACCACCATCAGCTCTCACCAGAATCCATGCAATTTTTCTCCCAACTGTTTCTCCTGTCTCCATGTTGATGTCTCTCCAAGTTACACTTTATACAGCAACCATACGAAGAGTAACAGGAATTAATCAATTCAATCTATTGCTCTCTTATTTCTATGAAGTAGCTTCTTCAGAAAATAAAAGTCAATCACTGATTATCACATGCCCTGATAATGACATTTATCTACTGTTTCAGCTCCATTTCCTACCACTCATTTTTCTCACTTTATCTCAGCTGTACCTTTGTCATCTATTTGTTGAAAATCCAAATTATTTCCCATCTCCCATGACCTTCCTACCTGTCCTCTACTTGGGTTATTCCTCTGCTAAGCCTCACCTAGCTAACTCCCACACACCCTCTCTGATTTTTCCTAAGTGTGCCTTCACTCATCTTCCCATGCTTGAATTCTCCCAGATTATTGAGTCTAACATAATTAGCTATTTTCACTTTGTAAAGTTCATTATTATTTCCATGAAATACATTGTGTGACTATGTGTTTCATATTTACTTTGCTTTTAAATCATAAGTTCTATGGCAGAATGAGATGGCATAAGGGAAAACCCATACCAACTTTATTGATTGAATATTTGATAGGACATGGACTAGACTGCATTCTTGAGAGTGTTATCTGGGAAAGAAAATTTTCTGCTATCAAAGTGATGATGAAAGCATTAGCCAATCAGTACCAAGGGGAGTCTTCTCCTTTCCCAGTGGGTTTATAACTTCTTTTAAGGCACTTTGTCAGCCAAGCCTGGCATAGGCTACCAGAGTCAGGAATATAAACTGGAAAAGTATGCCTCTGTTGATCAACACCTGAATCCATTCCAGAAAATAAGGACTGTATTCCCAGTTTTGCCATTAATTTTCTCTGTGGTCCTGAGCAAAGTACTAAGCATTTCCAAGTATTTCATCCCTTAAGCAAAATGCTGACTTGGCTCCTTAGGGAAATAGCATATTATTGTACATTTCAGATTTTTTTAAAATGGTCTTGAAATGCAAAGCAATTACTTTCTTATGATGTAATATTGATCACAGTCCAGCTATAATATTGACCCAACAACATATCAATTATTGATGTAAATTGCTTGCTTGCATCTAATTCAATTAAATGTTTTAGTCATCACCCTCATGGTAAAGTTGCATTTATCACCAGAACTGTTCACTGCTAGACAGTCTGAATGCCCTGCCAGGTGTTGCTCAATAAGTGGGTGGCTTTGCAGCTAAAAACATGCCAGGAATGATGGGCTTGATTCTAGTAAGAGGTAAAGGGCATACTCGAATGCCTCACTAGATTTCTAAGTTGTGACATGTTCAATAAAACATTCAAACTATTAAAAAGAATTATTCCAAATACTCCAAGGTCAGGACAGGGGGACTGGAGGCTTGACTGCAGACAGAACTTCTACTTCCTCCAAATTCTAAAGGCATCCAATGCTTTTTCATTTATGATCATATCATTACCTAGCAAACTATGTGCTAAGTAGATTCAAATTAGCTGAACCAGACCACCTGATTTTATTTGTAGTGTCTTATACATCCAAGCTTGTTAATAGAAAGTACAATGCCAGAAAAATCATTGCTATAAATAAGAAAGCAAGAAAATCTACCACAAGCAAGATAATGAATGCTAACTAGATTTATTACAATGATCATTTTGCAATATATACAAACATTGAGTTAGTAGACTGTACACCTGAAATGAACATAATGTTAACCATCAATGATGCCTCAATTTAAAAAAGAAAGTCCAGTGATATTCTGGGTATGTAACCGAAGTGAAAGAAAGTGATAGTTGCTCAGTTGTGTCCTACTCTTTGTGATCCTATGAACTGTAGCCCACCAGACTCTTCTGTCCATGGAATTTTCTGGGCAAGGGTACTGGATTTGGTTGCCAATTTCTTCTCCAGGAGATCTTCCTGACCCAGAGATCAAACCTGGGTCTCCGGCATTGCAGGCAGATTCTCCACTGTCTGAGCCACCAGGGAAGCCCATGGAGCACAAAAGGAGTTGAGATGGGTGGGAGATGGGGAGAGTACAGGCTGTACTTGTAACCAAATTCACAGTGAAAAATAATATCTTTTAAGATGAACTCTCTCATGTAACTGTGCAATTAATTTAGTATAACATGTAAAAAAATCAAATGCATTTATGTGAATTTTGACATTAGGACCAACTCACAAAAAATATAGGGACATCATATATTGATTCAATAGAAAGAAAAGCTTTCTAATGACTAGACTGACCAAAGAATTAGGTGGCTAGTTATAGTGAATTCTTGGTCCTGGGTGATATAGGCCTAATTACCCCATAGAATTAAAATCTCATTTGATCCAGAAGATTTAACTATAGATACCTCTGCCTTCAAAGCTCTAAATGTGGGGCGTAGAAATAAGTTCTTCCCCTAGCTAGTGTTCACAGCCTTGACTATTGCTTTGTTAGTTATCCACAAGACAGTTCAGGTTCAGAGTCTTGAATAAGCTTGCAGTCAGTTGATACCCAGAGTTGCACAGATCTGAAGGTTTAAACGAATTGAAAAAATCAATTTCAAGGTGGCTGTCTCACATACATGGTAACCTGGTGCTGGCTATCGGTCAGGAGTCCCAGTTCCTCCCAATGTGGGTTTCTTCACAAGAATACCTGAATATGCTCATCACTCCGTGCTCACCTAAAAGGTGAAGAATCAAAAGACCAAGGCAGAAGCTACAGTGTCTTTTGTAACTCAGTCTCCAAAGTCACACATTGGCACTCAAATGGAAGTGAGAGGGAACCACACAATGGCATGGGCCTCAGGAGGCGAGGCTCGTTGGAAGCCACCTTGGAGGCTGCTTACTCTAGTCCGCCTTCTACCCTCAAGGTTCCATGTCTATCTCACAAGTAGAGTGCGTGCATGCTTTGTCAGGAGACAATTCTTTGTATATCTCTCACATTCGTCCACAACTTATGAGAAGAGGCACTGACTGCTCTTTTTTTCAGTCTCTTTTCAGGGATGTTTGTATAACGGGCAACCACAAAAGATACATTTTTTATTTTCGCCTCTAGAGGAAAGGGCAGATTTGTTTATAGCCCTGAAATGTAGTATCATCCTCTGAAGTAATGTAGAGGAATGCTTATTTTACAGTGAGATAAATATAATATCTTTCTCTGGACAAAGACAGGCAAGCTTTCTATTATTGAAAAAACAGATTTCCCAAAGTCAGGGTTCCTCTCCTGTAATGCAACCCACTCTCCATGCAGACACCTACCTGGGCTTGACTACCCTGTCTTCATGCTCCTTGGGGGCAGAGAACTGACTCCGTTATGATTATGGCCAAGCTTCTTGCTGTACGTTGACTAATATGTTCTTTTTCTATGACCACGGAATTGCATGGTTTCTACTAGCATCCATGAAACAGTAGCAAGGTAACATTACTATATGAGCATGCTACACCATCCCGTCTTATCCCACTATATCATACTGTGTTGGCCAACACAATGTTCCATTATATCTTACAGAAAACCCCAGACAACCTTTCTGACCCATCCAATGGTGTCAGCTTGATGTCCAGGATCCTGTCATCCAAACCAGGTCCAGATGCACATGGGTATCCTCAGATACAGCTCTGAGAGGGCAGCTCCTCTCAATCTAAGGCCTGAATCTAGAGGCAAGCTGTCTCTCCATGTGCTCAGCATGCAGTGGGGAGACAGATGTAGAATACCTGCAATAGACCTTCCTTTCCAAATAGGGGGAAGAGGAAACTCCAGTGAATAATCCCCCCAAAGTTGAATCTCCATGGAAAAATCCTGTGGGGCACACAATGCCAGTTCCTCGATGAGGGCTCAGTACGAGTGCCTGAGACCTCGACTGAAATCGCTGGGCTTCTGGTTCTGAGCTCTTAGGCATCCTTCCTTCTGGATTAAGGAAAGCTGGTGGTTGCTCCTGAGTTACCTGAGCAGCTTTCTCAAAGCACCAGCTTTTCATTCATAGTAGTTGGGGGTTTAAGACCTCTTTGCATTTTATACCGAGTCTGTCCCTCTCAGATCAAGCTAGTGATGTTTCTTCCAGTACAATTACATTAATTATCAATAGGTCTTTTATGGATTTTTCAGGGATTTACTTTATTGGAAACCACACACACACACACACACACACACACACACACACACACACCTTATCTAGATAAGCACTTCTTTGTCTTTTGTCTTCTGTAAGTGTGCTTTATGACAGTGCCTATGATTCTCAGAATTTGTATTTAATTGGTGATACATGGGATGTATGCCCTTAACAACCTCAGAGGGGCTTTTGTCTGTTTGAGACTTCATCTTAAATAGTTCTGGGATCATTAAAAATGGCTCTACATTCACATCCTGGGCTTCAACAAACCATGTTTTACGGAAAGTGTCCTGGGTTTGTTCTTTGCCTAGAAGCCTTTTTTTTTTTTTTAATGTTAAGCTCTTTTACTATCTGGAAGACTAGCAATGTTTTATATTTGAACATAAAACGCCCTCTTACATTTAACAAGATTTTTTTTTTCATTGTCTTTCTCTCCTCTCTCACATTTTGCTATTTGTTGCTAGAGGAAGTCAGGCAGATCTTCAATACCTTGCCTAGACATCTCTTTAGATAGACCATTGTGTTAGTTGTGTACTTTGGGTAGGTTGTGTTTTCCGTCTTATATAGGAAATAATATTACTACATATTCTATCACTTTGAAAAAGGGATCTCTTTCCTCAAATTGGGTTAAACACTCGGTGAGAGTGTTGGTGAAGCCATCATGCCCATGTTAGTGTCTTCAAAGCTTTTGAGAATTTTATTGACACTCTTCTGAGGTACTTCCAGTGCACTTCTGGGTTCCCTATTAAACCCACAAGATTTAGACTTTTTTTTTTAATCACAGCACTTTTTTGTTTGTACCAAATCTGTGCTAGTTACCTATTTTTGTATAACAAGCCACTACAAATTTATGCATTAAAAAATGTTATTCATTTTCTCCCATGGTTTCTGCTGGTCAAGAACTCCAGAGCAGTTTGATAGGGAAATTCTGACCTGAAGTCTTTTCTTAAGCTCCAGTCAGATACCGATCTAAGTTAAAGTTATTTGAAGATGTGACTGGGGCTGGGGAATATTCTTTCAAAATAACTCCCTGACATTTCTATGATATAGTGGCTGGCTATGGGTCAGGGACCTCCATTCTTCCCCTATATGTGGGGGTTTGGTGTTCCTACAGAACAGTGTCTAGTTTACCCCTGTGAAAGTTATTTGAGATAAGAGGGTGGAAGAAATAGTGCTTTTAATGACCTAGACATAACTTCCATGAACTTAGCTGATCACACAGGGCCAACTCTGACTCAATGTGATGTCATGGGGACTACATTAAAGAAATGAGGATCACTGGAGATCTTCTTGCAGACCCACTACTACTACTGCCAGTGGTGATTTTAGTAAAAGAGATCAACATGACTCAGATAGAAGCACATGGTGAGGAAAAACTCATTTATATGCTGAATGCTGATGCGCAGAGTAATATAGTCAGACTCTGTTTTGTTATTCAAATGTGGAAACAAGGAGTGATTCAAAATCCTGTTATCAGGTTGAAGTGTACATGTCTATGTGTCTGTGTTCTTAACTTTTTTGTGTTAAGATCTGAAATATATGGGGGGCGGTCCTAAGAAGGCAGAGGAATAAGATGGGGAGACCACTTTCTCCCCCACAAATTCATCAAAAAACATTTCAATACTTAGTAAATTCTACAAAACAACTTCTGAATGCTGGCAGAGGACATCAGGCACCCAGAAAAGCAGATCATTGTCTTCAAAAACAGGTAGGAAAAATATAAAAGATGAAAAAAGAGACAAAGAGGGTAGGGAGGGAGCTCCATCCTGGGAAGGGAGTCCTAGCCTGGGAAGGGAGTCTTAAAAAGAGAGAAGTTTCCAAACGCCAGGAAACACTCTCACTGCCGAGTCTGTGGCGAGCCTTGGAAGCACAGAGGGCAACATAACAAGGAATAAAAATAAATAAATAATTAAAACTAACAGATTACGAGCACAACGGTAACTCCTCCAGTGAAGAATCAGCACAGATGCCTGCATCCACCACTAGCAAGTGGGGGCTGGGCAGGGAGGCTCAGGATGCAGTGCTTTTTAAGAATCGGGCTGGATTGCCGCGAGTGTAACCAGAGCGAACTAACTTGGGCTAGCATACCAGACTGTGGGTTAGCTTCCACGCAAAAAGCTCTAACGTAAGACACCACCAGGACTGTGCACAGAACAAAGGACAGAACAGAAATAGCCGGCTGCAGACCATCCCCCACCGGTGATAGGCAGCCAGAGCTGGAAGGGCTGGAAGAGGGCAATCACAGCCCCAGAGAGACTTTACCTACCAAACAGCAAGCAGGCTTCTTTGCTAAGACTTCTTGGGGTCCTGGACAGTCACCATCTGCTTCACAAGGGGCGCCAGCGGTACACCCAGAAAACTGACCAGCAGGGACAGAAAAGGTGCTAAGTCGCAGTGACTGCACTCGCCAAACACCTGAGCTACTCGGTCCTGGGAAGGGCACAAAATGCAGGCCCAACCGAATCTGCACCTCTGAGGGCTGCCTGAGAGCCGAGCCTGAGCAGCTTAGACTGAGGAGGTGCATGCAGCCAAGGGCCGGCCTCAGACGGTTCCCAGCGGAGCAACGTAGAGCCAGAGCGGTGTGCACCATGTGCAGGGGCTCACCCAGCATGGCTGAGACACTGTGAGCACACGCCAGTGTTATTTGTTTGCAGCATCCCTCCCTCCCCACAGCGTGACTAAACAAGTGAGCCTAAAAAGCAACAACAAAAATAAGTGTCCACCACCGCCCCCCCCCTTATATCAGGGAGGAAATCAGACACTGAAGAGACCAGCAAACAGAAGAAGCTAAATGGAGGGAACCACCTTGGAAGTGACCCCACACTGCCTAGAACACCAGAGAATGTCACAGAAATATCTTTACTATTTTTACAACCATTCTTTCTTTTTGTTGTCATTGTTGATGTTGTTGTTTGTTTTTTCTTCTTTTCTTTTCCTTTTTTTTAACTTTTTAAAAATTTTAAGTCCTCTATTTCTCCTTTAATTTAAATTTTTATAACCTACTATTACTTTTCAAAAAAAAAGACCCTATTTTTAAAGCAAATGCCGTATATATATATTTTGTGGTTATTGTTGTTTTAATAATTCTCATGACTTTTTTTTCTTCTTCTTCTTTTCTTTAATATTGCATTTTTGAAAATCAAACCTCTACTGTAGATTTTTAATCTTTGCTTTTTGGCATTTGTTTTCAATTTTGTACATTTAAAAACCCAGTCTTTAGTACCCAATTTTATCTGAGAGAGAGATTAA